>JASUUG010000333.1:0-142882 GCA_030449905.1 Luvunga scandens | reverse complement strand
ACACAGTCGGTCTGCGCTCCCGAGGCAACGATAGGGAGCTCGAGCGTGGCCCTGTGCCTTGGCGTTGGCCGGGGGTGGCTGTGTGGCTTGGCCTTGGCCGCCGGCGAGCATTTGGCCAAAATGTGAGCACACGGTCCTCGCCGTTTCTTCATATTCTTTGACCAAAAACTGAGATCCACACCTACCTTCCACTTCTTTCTCCGGTTTTGCCTGAATCGGACGAGTTGGCCCACCCGTTTGGGCACCCGTTCGCTGCCGGTAAGATGGCCGTAAAACAAGTTTCGGAGCTCGGAATTGGATTCTGTTTTCTCCCACCACCGACTCCCACCAAACCCGACGACGCCCGCCTAAAATCCCACGCCGCCCCCGAAACGCGAAATTTGTCCACAATCCGTGTGCTATAGCTCCGGATTTTGGCCTTTTCTGGCGGAAAAATGGGCGCGGGGCCTCCCGCATTATTTTTGCCATTTCTTCGAGCGGAAAGCAGTACTTGTGCCGTGAGGAGGCCCCCGGCCCAGTTCTACCACAATCGGACCAATTCGAGGGCACGTTTCGTCCCCCTTTCGCACCCCCGCACCCTCTGTAAATCGGCCGTAAAACGAGGTTCGGACCTCGAAATCGACTCCCGTCTTCTCTGGCATTCGTCTGTCACACGTATCTAATGCATCGCCCCAAAATCCCGCACCGCCCCGGAAACGCGAAAGTTGGCTGAAACGCGAAATTTGGCTGCGTGCCTTGGCATTGGCCGTGGCGTGGCTGGGTGCCATGGCGTTGGCCTTGGCCGCGGGGTGGCTGCATACCTAAGCCTTGTCCGCGGGGTGGCTGGTTGCCATGGCCTTGGCCTTGGCCACGGGGTGGCTGCGTGCCTTGGCCTTGGCCGCGGGCTGGCTGCGTGCCTTGCTCGAAATGCAGCACATGCTCGGGACCAAGGCACGTCGTACACTCTCGCGCACACACAACACACACTTGGGCCGTGCTCCGAAACTCATTTTACGAGCTCCGAAACTCGTTTTACGGCCACGCGGCCAAGGCCTAGGCACGCAGCCACCCCGCGGCCAAGGCCAAGGCCATGGCACCCAGCCACCCCGCGGCCAAGGCCAAGGCACGCAGCCACCCCGTGGCCAAGGCCAAGGCACGCAGCCACCCTGTGGCCAAGGCCAAGGCCATGGCACCCAGCCACGCCGCTGCCAAGGCCTAGGCACGCAGCCACCCCGCGGCCAAGGCCGTGTGCTCTAGCTCACGGATCTTCGCCATCTTTCGCGTTTCCGGGGCGGTGCGGGATTTTCGGGTGATGCATTAGATACGTGCGACAGTTGAACGTCGGAGAAGACGGGAGTCAATTCCGATGTCCGAACCTCATTTTACGACCGATTTACGGAACGTGCGGGGGTGCGAAAAGGGGATGAAACGTGCCCGCGAATTCGTCCGGTTGTGGTAGAACTGGGCCGGGGGCCTCCTCATGGTGCTAGTACCATTTTCCTCTCGAAGAAATGGCGAAAATAAAGCGGGAGGCCCTGCGCCCTTTTTTCCACCCGAAAAGGCCAAAATCTGTGAGCTATAGCACACGGATTGCGGCCAAATTTCCCTTTTCGGGGATGGCGTGGGATTTTTGCCGGGCGTGGTCGACTTTGGTGGGAGTCGGTGGCGGGAGAAAACGGAATCCAATTCCGAGCTCCCAAACTCGTTTTACGGCCACTTTACCGCCAGAGAACGGGTGCCCAAACGGGTGGGCCAACTCGTCGGATTCAGGCAAAACCAGAGAAAGAAGTGGAAGGTAGGTGTGGATCTCAGTTTTTGGTCCAAGAATACGAAGGAACGGCGAGGACCGTGTGCTCACATTTTGGCCAAATGCTCGCCCGCGTCCAAGGCCAAGGCCAAGGCACGCGGCCACCCCGCGGCCAAGGCCAAGGCACAGGGCCATGCTCGAGCTCCCTATCCTTGACCCGGGAGCGCGGCCCAAGTGTGTGTTGTGTGTGCGTGAGAGTGTGCGATGTGCCTTGGTCGCGAGCATGTGCTGCATTTCGAGCAAGGCACTTAGCCAGCCAGCGGCCAAGGCCAAGGCTCGCAGCCAACCCGCGGCCAAGGCCAATGCCATGGCACCCAGCCACCCCGCGGCCAAGGCCTAGGCACGCAGCCACCCCGCGGCCATGGCCCCCAGCCACCCCGCGGCCAAGGCCAAGGCATGCAGCCACCCCGCGGCCAAGGCCAAGGCACGCAGCCACCCCGCGGCCAAGGCCAAGGCACGCAGCCACCCCGTGGCCAAGGCCAAGGCCATGGCACCCAGCCACGCCGCTGCCAAGGCCTAGGCACGCAGCCACCCCGCGGCGAAGGCCTTGTGCTGTAGCTCACGGATCTTGGCCAACTTTCGCGTTTCCGGGGCGGTGCAAGATTTTCGGGTGATGCATTAGATACGTGCGACAGTCGAACGTCGGAGAAGACGGGAGTCAATTCCGAGGTCCGAACCTCATTTTACGGCCGATTTACGGAACGTGCGGGAGTGCGACAAGGGGACGAAACGGGCCTGCGAATTGGTCCTGTTGTGGTAGAACTGGGTCGGGGACCTCCTCACGGTGCTAGTACTGTTTTGCGATCGAAGAAATGGCGAAAATAATGCGGGAGGCCCTGAGCCATTTTTCCGCCCAAAAAGGCCAAAATCCGTGAGCTATAGCACACGGATTGCGGCCAAATTTCGTGTTTCAGGGGCGGCGTTGGATTTTTGGCTGGCGTGGTCGGGTTTGGTGGAAGTCGGTGGCGGGAGAAAACGGAATCCAATTCCGAGCTTCGAAACTCGTTTAGCGGCCATTTTACCGCCAGAGAACGGGTTCCCAAACGGGTGGGCCAACTCGTCCGATTCAGGCAAAACCGGGGAAAGAAGTGGAAGGTAGGTGTGGATCTCAGTTTTTGCTCCAAGAATACGAATCAACGGCGAGGACCGTGTGCTCACATTTTGGCCAAATGCTCGCCCGCGGCCAAGGCCAAGGCACAGGGCCACGCTCGAGCTCCCTATCCTTGCCCCGGGAGCGCGGCCCAAGTTTGTGTTGTGTGTGCGTGAGAGTGTGTGACGTGCCTTGGTCGCGAGCATGTGCTGCATTTCGAGCAAGGCACGCAGCCAGCCCGCGGCCAAAGCCAAGGCACACAGCCACACCGCGGCCAAGGCCAAAACCATCGCACCCAGCCACCCCGCGGCCAAGGCCTAGGCACGCAGCCACCCCGTGGCCAAGGCCAAGGCACGCAGCCACCCCGTGGCCAAGGCCAAGGCCATGGCACCCAGCCACCCCGCGGCCAAGGCCTAGGCATGCAGCCACCCCGCGGCCAAGGCCGTGTGCTGTAGCTAACGGATCTTGGCCAACTTTCGCGTTTCCGGGGCGGGGCTGGATTTTGGGGTGATGCATTAGATACGTGCAATAGTCGAATGTCGGAGAAGACGGGAGTCGATTCCGAGGTCCGAACCTCGTTTTACCTCTGATTTACCGAACGTGCGGGGGTGCGAAAAGGGGACGAAACGTGCCCGCGAATTGGTCCGGTTGTGGTAGAACTGGGCCTGGGCCTCCTCACGGTACTAGTACTGTTTTTTTCTCGCGAAGAAATGGCAAAAATAATGCGGGAGGCCCTGCGCCCATTTTTCCGCCGGAAAAGGCCAAAATCCGTGAGCTATAGCACACGGATTGCGGCCAAATTTCGCGTTTCGGGGACGGCATGGGATTTTTAGCGGGCGTGGTCGGGTTTGGTGGGAGTCGGTGGCAGGAGAAAACGGAATCCAATTCCGAGCTCCCAAACTCGTTTTACGGCCATTTTACCGCCAGAGAACGGGTGCCCAAACGGGTGGGCCAACTCGTCGGATTCAGGCAAAACCAGGGAAAGAAGTGGAAGGTAGGTGTGGATCTCAGTTTTTGGTCCAAGAAAAAGAAGCAACGGCAAGGACCGTGTGCTCAAAAAAAAAAATGCTCGCCCGCGGCCAAGGCACGCGGCCACCCCGCGGCCAAGGCACGCGGCCACCCCGCGGCCAAGGCACGCGGCCACCCCGCGGCCAAGGCCAAGGCACAGGGCCACGCTCGAGCTCCCTATCCTTGCCCCGGGAGCGCGGCCCAAGTGTGTGTTGTGTGTGCGCGAGAGTGTGCGACGTGCCTCGGTCGCAAGCATGTGCTTCATTTCGAGCAAGGCACGCAGCCAGCCCGCGGCCAAGGCCAAGGCCATGGCACCCAGCCACCCCGCGGCCAAGGCCTAGGCACGCAGCCACCCCACGGCCAAAGCCAAGACCATGGCACCCAGCCACCCAGCGGCCAAGGCCAAGCCACGCAGCCACCCCGTGGCCAAGGCCAAGGCACGCAGCCACCCCGTGGCCAAGGCCAAGGCACGCAGCCACCCCCGTGGCCAAGGCCAAGGCCTTGGCACCCAGCCACGCCGCTGCCAAGGCCTAGGCACGCAGCCACCCCGCAGCCAAGGCCGTGTGCTGTAGCTCACGGATCTTGGCCAACTTTCGCGTTTCCGGGGCGGGGCGGGATTTTGGGGTGATGCATTAGATACGTGCGACAGTCGAACGTCGGAGAAGATGGGAGTCGATTCCGAGGTCCGAACGTCGTTTTACGTCTGATTTAGCGAACGTGCGGGGGTGCGAAAAGGGGACGAAAAGTGCCCGCGAATTGGTCCGGTTGTGGTAGAACTGGGCCGGGGGCCTCCTCACGGTGCTAGTACTGTTTTCCTCTCAAAGAAATGGCGAAAATAATGTGGGAGGCGCTGCGCCCATTTTTCCGCCCAAAAAGGCGAAAATCCGTGAGCTATAGCACACGGATTGCGGCCAAATTTCGCGTTTCGGGGGCGGCGTGGGATTTTTTGCTGGCGTGGTCGGGTTTGGTGGGAGTCGGTGGCGGGAGAAAAGGGAATCCAATTCCGAGCTCCGAAACTCATTTTACGGCCATTTTACCGCCAGAGAACGGGTGCCCAAACGGGTGGGCCAACTCGTCCGATTCAGGCAAAACCGGAGAAAGAAGTGGAAGGTAGGTGTGGATCTCAGTTTTTGGTCCAAGAATAAGAAGCAACGGCGAGGACCGTGTGCTCACATTTTGGCCAAATGCTCGCCCGCGGCCAAGGCCAAGGCCAAGGCACGCGGCCCCGCGGCCAAGGCCAAGGCACAGGGCCACGCTCGAGCTCCCTATCCTTGCCCCGGGAGCGCGGCCCAAGTGTGTGTTGTGTGTGCGCGAGAGTGTACGACGTGCCTTGGTGGCGAGCATGTGCTGCATTTCGAGCAAGGCACGCAGCCAGTCCGCAGCCAAGGTCAAGGCACGCAGCCACCCCGTGGCCAAGGCCAAGGCACGCAGCCCGCACGCAGCCCATACGCGCGCGGCATCAACGGCCAATGCATATAGCGGGCGTGGCCCAAGCGTCTGTCCGACTCTGTTTGGGCTGAAATTTTAGGAGGTGATGTATTTCGACCGAAGTTATCTTACGGGACTCAAAAGTGGGGGAAACAGCGCGGAAGCTCCGGGCCCCATTTTTCGGGCCAAAATGGCCAAAGACCGTGTGCTGTAGCTCGCGGATCTGGTCCAACTTTCGTGCCGCGGCCAATGCCCAGGTATGGTGCAGCCAACGCGCGCTCCCGAGGCAAGGATAGGGAGCTTGAGCGTGGCCCCGTGCCTTGGCCGTGAGCACCCATTTTGCCCCCCACTCCCAGCATGCCACGTGAGGCCAAAAACACCTCTTTTCGTGCTACGAAATATTTTTCTCTTTCTATTTAATAGTATTTCACATTTTTTTCTACCATCATGGAAAAAATCACACCGTAATTCAATATACTTTTTTTTTTGGGGGTGAGAGTCAGCTCAAGGACTGGTGGGTGGTGTGTCTACTGCTGGTGGGTCCAAAATTGCTCTAATACCTCGATTGTCGATTGCATATATATCCTAATATGCAGCAGAAAATAATTTTTAAATTAAATGTGAAATATTCAGATATGTTGTTTTTGAAATTAATGTAATAATATTTGAAGAGAATATTCGAAGCTTTAGCTCTCGCTTGAACCCCTAACATGTAGGTCAAAAATGCAAATAAATTTTCAAGCCTACCATTGAGACAACTTAAAATATCAATATACAACTCACAAATAAAATTTATATTTGGATCTAAGATACAAATTAATTATAAATCAAATAATTAACGATTTCACATCACAATTGGACATTTAAGTTGCTGCTTTCTGTGGTCAAATCCAAATTAAAATGTCTTATTGTTGAAAAAAGTTAGGGTTAAAAAATTCGTGCTACCAAAAATGTGTGAAAACATAAGAGAAACACAAAATTAAGGTTCGGGAAATCCCCATAAGCTCCTACGAGAGGCCTGCGCCATTTTTCCGCCCGAAAAGGCCAAATTCCGTGAGCTATAGCACACGGATTGTGGCCAAATTTAGTGTTTCGGGGTCGGCGTGGGATTTTTGGCTGGCGTGGTCGGGTTTGGTGGGAGTCGGTGGCGGGAGAAAACGGAATCCAATTCCGAGCTCCCAAACTCGTTTTACGGCCATTTTACCGCCAGAGAACGGGTGCCCAAACGGGTGGGCCAACTCGTCCGATTCAGGCAAAACCGGAGAAAGAAGTGGAAGGTAGGTGTGGATCTCAGTTTTTGGTCAAGAATTCGAAGCAACGGTAAGATGGCCGTGTGCTCACATTTTGGCCAAATGCTCCCCCGCACAGGCCAAGGCCAAAACCCGATGACGCCACCCATAATCCCACGCCAAGCCCAGGCACGAGGGCCACCGTGTGCTCGAGCTCCCTATCCTTGGCCTTTTCTGGCGGCCCAAGTTTGTGTTGTGTGTGCGCGAGATTTTTGCCATTTGCCTTCTTGTGCTGCCGAAAAGAAGCACTTGCACCAGCCCGAGGCCAATGCCAAGGCCAGTTCTACCACAATCGGACCAAGGCCTAGGCACGCAGCCACCCCGCGGCCCCCTTTTCACGCACCCACCCGCACCAAGGCCAAATCGGCGCAAAACAGACCGTTCAGACCAAGGCCTTCCCTCTTTTCCACCCCGTGACTGTCAAGGCCAAGGCATCACCCCAAAATCCGCACCGCCCTGGCCAAGGCCTAGGAAAGTAGGCCAAAATCCGTGGCGGCCAAGGGCTTGGCCACCCGCGGCCAAGGCTAGCGTGGTGGCTGCTGCCATGGCCTTGTCCTGGGCCTCGGGGTGGGATTTTGGGTGATGCATTGCCTTGGCCTTGGCCACCTGGTGGCGATGCCAAGGAGAAGGCCGGGAGTCAATTCCTGGGTCCAACCTCCTTTTACGCTGATTTAACGCTGGGTGCCATGGCCTGGCCGCGGGGTGGACGTGCGTGCCTAGGCCTTGGCCACGGGGTGGCTGGTGCCTCGGCCTTGGCCTTGGCTCGCGGTGCTGGTACTGTTTTGCCATTCTCGAAGAAATGGCAGAAAATAATGCGGACCAAGGCCCAGGTCACATTTTTCGCACACCCAACACAAAATCCGTGAGCTATAGCACCCGAGGCAAGGATAGGGAGCTCGACCGTGGCCCCGTGCCTTGGCGTTGGCCGGTGTGGGATTTTTGGCTGGCGTGGCCTTTGGTGGGAGTCGGTGGCGGGAGAAAACGGCCAAAATCAATTCACAGGTCCTCGCCGTTTTTTTACGGATTTTTGGACCAAAAACTGAGATCCACACCTACCTTCCACTTCTTTCTCATCCGTTTTGCCTGAATCGGAGAAAGAAGTGGAAGGTAGGTGTGGATCTCAGTTTTTGGTCGCAAGAATGAGTTTCGAGCTCGGGCAAGGATTCCGTTTTCTCCCATTTTGGCCAAATCCCACCAAACCCGGCCATTTTACCGAACGCCAGCCCAAAATCCCACGCACGCCCCTAAAGGCCAAGGCAGGGAGCCACAATCCGTGTGCTATAGCTCACGGATTTTGGCCTTTTCTGGCCCAAAAATGGGCACAGGGCCTCCCGCATTATTTTTTTTCGTCATTTCTTTTCGAGCAAGGCACGCAGTACCCGCGCCAAGGGAGGCACGCAGCCCAGTTCTACCACAATCGGACCAATCGAGGGCACGTTTCGTCCCCTTTTTGCACCCCGCGCACCCTCGGTAAATCGGCCGTAAATGCATATAGCGAGCGTTCGGACCTCGAAATCCGACTCCCCTCTTTTGGGCCAACGCTTAGGCCTGTGACGCACATATCTAATGCATCACCCCAAAATCCCGCGCCGCCCGGAAACGCGGGCCCCATTGGCCAAGATCCGTGAGCTAAGCACACGGCCTTGCCCTTGGCCTCGGGGTGGCTGCGTGCCAAGGCCTTGGCCAATGGGCTGGCTGCGTGCCTAGGCCTTGGTCCACGTGGACTGGCTGGATAGTGCCATGGCCTTGGCCGCGGGCTGGCTGGGTGCCATGGCCTTGGCCGCGGGGTGGACGCCGCTGCCAAGGCCTTCGCCACGGGGTGGCTGCGTGCCTCGGCCTTGGCCTTGGCTTGGGCTTTTCCTGCCTTTTAAATAGCAGCACATGCTTTTTTCAAGGCAGGTCGAAAAAATCACGCACACACAACAATACACTTTTTTTTTTGGGGCTCCCGAGGTAAGGATAGGGAGCTCGAGCGTGTCCCTGTGCCTTGGCGTTGGCTCGCGGGTGGCAGCGTGGCTTGCCTTGGCCTAATATGCAGCGAAAATTTGGCCAAAATGTAAGCACAAATATTCAGCCGTTTTTTTCGAAATTAATGGACCAAAAACTGAGATCCACACCTACCTTCCACTTCTTTCTCCGGTTTTGCCTGAATCGGTCAAAAATGCAAATAAATTTTCCCACCATTGGGCACCCGTTAAAATATCAATATAAGATGGCAAAAAAATTTATATTTGGAGCTCGAATTGATTCCGTTTTCTCCAAATAATTAATGACTCCCACCAAACCCGAATTGCCCAGCCCAAAATCCCACGCCGCCCCAAATTAAAATGTCTTATTTGTTGAAAAAGTGGCTATAGCTCACAGATTGTGGCCTTTTTGGGTTCAAAAATGTGTGAAAAACATAAGAGAAACCTCCCACATTATTTTTGCCATTTCTTCAAGTGGAAAGCAGTACTTGAACTGTGGGAGGCCCCAAGGCCCAGTTCTACCACAATCGGACAAATTCCGAGGGCTATTTCGGATTGTGGCCCTTTGTTTCGCCCCGGATTTTTGGCTGGCGTAAATTGGCGTTTGGTGGGAATGTCGGATGTTCGACCTCGAAACGACTCCCCTCTTTTCCAAACTCGTTCGACCATGGACCGCAGCACGGGTGCCCAATGTATCACCCCAAAACCGGAGAAAGAAGTGGAAGGTAGGCCGCGTGGATCTCAGGGTCCAAGAATACCTTGGCCTTGGCCACCGTGTGCTCACATTTTGGCCAAATGCTCCTTGGCCGCGGGGTGGGTGTGTGCCAAAGGCCTTGGCCGGCAGGCTGGCTGGGTGCCATGGCCCTTGGCCCGGGGTGGACGCGTGCCTTGGCCTTGGCCACGGGGTGGCTGCGTGCCTGGCCTTGGCCTTGGCCTTGCTGCATTCGGCTGGCTCCGTGCCTTGCTCGAAATGCAGCACATGCCAACCAAGGCAGGTCGCCACTCACGCACACACAACACACACTCCGGCCGTGCCCCCGAGGCAAGGATAGGGAGCTCGAGCGTGGCCAATGCCTTGGCGTTGGCAGCGGGGTGGCTGGCCAAGTGCACGCTTGGCCTTGGCCAAGGCCAAGGCCATGGCACCCAGCCACGCCGGCCAAAATGTGAGCACACGGTCCTCGCCGTTACTTATTAGTCTTGGACCCTACACTGAGATCCACACCTACCTTCCACTTCTTTCTCTGGTTTTGCCTGAATCGGCCTAGTTGGCCCACCCGTGTGTGCACCCGGTCGATGCCGGTAAGATGGCCGTAAAATGAGTTTCGAGCTCGAACCTCGTTGGATTCCGTTTTCTCCCGCCACCAACTCCCACCAAACACGATGACCAACGCCAAAAAATCCCACGCCCCCCCGAAACGCAAAAATTTGGCCACAATCCGGTGCTATAGCTCATGGATTTTGGCCTTTTTGGGATTGGAAAAATGGGCGCAATGGGCCTCCCACATTATTTTTGCCATTTCTTCGAGCGGAAATCAGTATAGCACCGTGAGGAGGCCCCCAGTTCTACCACAATCGGAGGGTTTGGTGGGAGTTGGCGGGAGAAAACGGAATCCAATCCCCTTTTCGCACTCCCGCACCCTCGGTAAATCATCCGTAAAAACGAGGTTCGGACCTCGTCGACTCCCTCTCTTTTCAGGCAAAACCGAGAAAGAAGTGGAAGGTAGGTGTCACCTCAAAATCCCGGTCCGAATATGGAAACGCGGCAGGACCGTGTGCTCACATTTTTGCCAAATGCTCGCCCGCCAAGGCCAAGGCCAAGGCCAAGGCACGCGCCACCACCCCGGCCAAGGCCAAGGCACAGGGCCACGCTCGAGCTCCCTATCCTTGCCCCGGGAGCGCGGCCCAAGTGTGTGTTGTGTGTGCGCGAGAGTGTACGACGTGCCTTGGTCGCGAGCATGTGCTGCATTTCGAGCAAGGCACGCAGCCAGCCCGCGGCCAAGGTCAAGGCACGCAGCCACCCCGCGGCCAAGGCCAAGACACGCAGCCCGCACGCAGCCCGTACGCGCGCAGCATCAACGGCCAATGCATATAGCGGGCGTGGCCCAAGCGTCTGTCCGACTTTGTTTGGGCCGAAATTTTAGGAGGTGACATATTTCGACCGAAGTTATCTTACGGGACTCAAAAGTGGGGGAAACAGCGCGGAAGCTCCGGGCCCCATTTTTCGGGCCAAAATGGCCAAAGACCGTGTGCTGTAGCTCGCGGATCTGGTCCAACTTTCGTGCCGCGGCCAATGCCCAGGTATGGTGCAGCCAACGCGCGCTCCCGAGGCAAGGATAGGGAGCTTGAGCGTGGCCCCGTGCCTTGGCCGTGAGCACCCGTTTTGCCCCCCACTCCCAGCATGCCACGTGAGGCCAAAAACACCTCTTTTCGTGCTACGAAATATTTTTCTCTTTCTATTTAATAGTATTTCACATTTTTTTCTACCATCATGGAAAAAATCACACCGTAATTCAATATACTTTTTTTTTGGGGGGGTGAGAGTCAGCTCAAGGACTGGTGGTGTCTACTGCTGGTGGGTCCAAAATTGCTCTAATACCTCGATTGTCGATTGCATATATATCCTAATATGCAGCAGAAAATAATTTTTAAATTAAATGTGAAATATTCAGATATGTTGTTTTTGAAATTAATGTAATAATATTTGAAGAGAATATTCGAAGCTTTAGCTCTTGCTTGAACCCCTAACATGTAGGTCAAAAATGCAAATAAATTTTCAAGCCTACCATTGAGACAACTTAAAATATCAATATACAACTCGCAAATAAAATTTATATTTGGATCTAAGATACAAATTAATTATAAATCAAATAATTAATGATTTCACATCACAATTGGACATTTAAGTTGCTGCTTTCTGTGGTCAAATCCAAATTAAAATGTCTTATTGTTGAAAAAAGTTAGGGTTAAAAAATTCGTGCTACAAAAAATGTGTGAAAACATAAGAGAAACACAAAATTGAGGTTCGGGAAAGCCCCGCAAGCTCCTACGAGAGGCCCTGCGCCCATTTTTCCGCCCGAAAAGGCCAAAATCCGTGAGCTATAGCACACGGATTGTGGCCAAATTTAGTGTTTCGGGGGCGGCGTGGGATTTTTGGCTGGCGTGGTCGGGTTTGGTGGGACTCGGTGGCAGGAGAAAACGGAATCCAATTCCGAGCTCCCAAACTCGTTTTAAGGCCATTTTACCGCCAAAGAACGGGTGCCCAAACGGGCGGGCCAACTCGTCCGATTCAGGCAAAACCGGAGAAAGAAGTGGAAGGTAGGTGTGGATCTCAGTTTTTGGTCCAAGAATATGAAGCAACGCCGAGGACCGTGTCCTCACATTTTGGCCAAATGCTCCCCCGCGGCCAAGGCACGCGGCCACCCCGCGGCCAAGGATAAGGCACAAGGCCACGCTCGAGCTCCCTATCCTTGACCCGGGAGCGCGGCCCAAGTTTGTGTTGTGTGTGCGCGAGAGTGTGCGACGTGCCTTGGTCGCGAGCATGTGCTGCATTTCGAGCAAGGCACGCAGCCAGCCCACGGCCAAGGCCAAGGCACGTAGCCACCCCGCGGCCAAGGCCTAGGCACGCAGCCACCCCGCGGCCAAGGCCTAGGCACGCAGCCAGCCTGCGGCCAAGGCCAAGACCATGGCACCCAGCCACCCCGCGGCCAAGGTCTAGGCACGCAGCCACCCCGTGGCCAAGGCCAAGGCACGCAGCCACCCCGTGGCCAAGGCCAAGGCCATGGCACCCAGCCACCCCGCGGCCAAGGCCTAGGCACGCAGCCACCCCGCGGCCATGGCCGTGTGTTGTAGCTCACAGATCTTGGCTAACTTTCGCATTTCCGGGGCGGGGCGGGATTTTGGGGTGATGCATTAGATACGTGCGACAGTCGAACGTCGGAGAATACGGGAGTCAATTCCGAGGTCCGAACCTCGTTTTACGTCTGATTTAACGAACGTGCGGGGGTGCTAAAAAGGGACGAAACAAGCCCGCGAATTGGTCCGGTTGTGGTAGAACTGGGCCGGGGGCTTCCTCACAGTGCTAGTACTGTTTTACGATCGAAGAAATAGCGAAAATAATGCGGGAGGCCCTGCGCCCATTTTTCCGCCCGAAAAGGACAAAATCCGTGAGCTATAGCACACGGATTGCGGCCAAATTTCGTGTTTCGGCGGCGGTGTGGGATTTTTTCGTGTTCCGAGCTTCGAAACTCGTTTTACGGATATATTACCGCTAGAGAACGGGTGCCCAAACGGGTCGGCCAACTCGTCCGATTCAGGCAAAACCGGAGAAAGAAGTGGAAGGTAGGTGAGGATCTCAGTTTTTGGTCGAAGAATACGGAGCAACGGCAAGGATCGTGTGCTCACATTTTGGCCAAATGCTCGCCTGCGGCCAAGGCCAAGGCCAAGGCATGCGGCCACCCAGCGGCCAAGGCCAAGGCACAGGGCCACGCTCGAGCTCCCTATCCTTGCCCCGGGAGCGCAGCCCAAGTTTGTGTTGTGTGTGTTCAAGAGTGTGCGACGTGCCTTAGTCGCGAGCATGTGCTGCATTTCGAGCAAGGCACGCAGCCATCCTGCGGCCAAAGCCAAGGCACGTAGCCACCCCGCGGCCAAGGCCTAGGCACGCGGCCACCCCATGGCCAAGGCCATAGAACGCAGCCACCCCGTGGCAAAGGCCAAGGCCATGGCACCCAGCCACCCCGCGGCCACGGCGAAGGCCCTGGCACGCAGCCACCCCGTGGCCAAGGCCAAGGCACGCAGCCACCCTGTGGCCAAGGCCAAGGCGATGGCACCCAGCCACGCCGCTGCCAAGGCCTTGGCACGCAGCCACACCGCGGCCTAGGCCGTGTGCTGTAGCTCACGGATCTTGGCCAACTTTCACGATTCCGGTGCGGTGCGGGATTTGGGGTTGATGCATTAGATACGTGCGACAGTCGAACGTCGGAGAAGACGGGAGTCGATTGCAAGGTCCGAACCTCAATTTACGGCCGATTTACCGAACGTGCGGGGGTGTGAAAAGGGGACGAAACGTGCCCGCGAATTGGTCCGGTTGTGGTAGAACTGGGCCAGGGGCCTCCTCACGGTGCTAGTACTGTTTTGCCATCGAAGAAATGGCGAAAATAATGCGGGAGGCCCGGCACGAATTTTTCCGCCCGAAAAGGCCAAAATCCGTAAGCTATAGCACACGGATTGCGGCAAAATTTCGTGTTTCGGGGGCGGCGTGGGATTTTTGGCTGGCGTGGTCGGGTTTGGTGGGAGTCGGTGGTGGGAGAAAACGGAATCCAATTCCGAGCTCCGAAACTCGTTTAGCGGCCATTTTACCGCCAGAGAATGGGTTCCCAAACGGGTGGGCCAACTCGTTCGATTCAGGCAAAACCGGAGAAAGAAGTGGAAGGTAGGTGTGGATCTCAGTTTTTGGTCCAAGAATACGAAGCAACGGCGAGGACCGTGTGCTCACATTTTGGCCAAATGCTCGCCCGCGGCCAAGGCACGCGGCCACCCCGCGGCCAAGACCAAGGCCCAGGGCCACGCTCGAGCTCCCTATCCTTGCCCCGGGAGCGCGGCCCAAGTTTGTGTTGTGTGTGCGCGAGAGTGTACGACGTGCCTTGGTCGCGAGAATGTGCTGCATTTCGAGAAAGGCACGCAGCCAGCCCGCGGCCAAGGCCTAGGCACGCAGCCAGCCCGCGGCCAAGGCCTAGGCACGCAGCCAGCCCGCGGCCAAGGCCTAGGCACGCAGCCAGCCCGCGGCCAAGGCCTAGGCACGCAGCCAGCCCGCGGCCATGGCCTAGGCACGCAGCCGCCCCGCCGCCATGGCCTAGGCACGCAGCCACCCCGCGGGCAAGGCCGTGTGCTGTAGCTCATGGATCTTGGCCAACTTTCGCATTTTTCCGCCCGAAAAGGCCAAAATCCGTGAGCTATAGCACACGGGTTGCGGCCAAATTTCGCGTTTCGGGGGCGGCATGGGATTTTTGGCGGGCGTGGTCGGGTTTGGTGGGAGTCGGTGGTGGGAGAAAACGGAATCCAATTCCGAGCTCCCAAACTCGTTTTACGGCCATTTTACCGCCAGAAAACGGGTGCCCAAACGGGTCGGCCAACTCGTCGGATTCAGGCAAAACCAGAGAAAGAAGTGGAAGGTAGGTGTGGATCTCAATTTTTGGTCCAAGAATACGAAGCAACGGCGAGGACCGTGTGCTCACATTTTGGCCAAATGCTCGCCCGCGGCCAAGGTCAAGGCCAAGGCAGGCGGCCACTCCCCGGCCATGGCCAAGGCACAGGGCCACGCTCGAGCTCCCTATCCTCGCCCCGGGAGCGCGGCACAAGTGTGTGTTGTGTGTGCGCAAGAGTGTGCAACGTGCCTTGGTCGCGAGCATGTGCTGCATTTCGAGCAAGGCACGCAGCCAGCCCGAGGCCAAGGCCAAGGCATGCAGCCAGCCCGCGGCCAAGGCACTCAGCCACCCCGCGGCCAAGGCCAAAGCCATGGCACCCAGCCACCTCGCGGACAAGGCCTAGGCACGAAGCCACCCCGCGGCCAAGGCCAAGGCCTAGGCACGAAGCCACCCCGCGGCCAAGGCCAAGGCCATGGCACCCTGCCACCCCGCGGCCAAGGCCAAGGCCATGGCACCCTGCCACCCCGCGGCCAAGGCCTCGGCACGCAGCCACCCCGTGGCGAAGACCAAGGCACGCAGCCACCCCGTGGCCAACGCCAAGGCCATGGCACCCAGCCACCCCGCGGCCAAGGCCTAGGCACGAAGCCACCCCGCGGCCAAGGCCGTGTGCTGTAGCTCACAGATCTGGGCCAACTTTCTTGTTTCTGGGGCGGCATGGGATTTTTGGCTGGCGTGGTCGGGTTTGGTGGGAGTCGGTGGTGGGAGAAAACGGAATCCAATTCCGAGCTCCGAAACTCGTTTTACGGCCATTTTACTGCCAAAGAATGGGTGCCCAAACGGGTGGGCCAACTCGTACGATTCAGGCAGAACCGGAGAAAGAGGTGGAAGGTAGGTGTGGATCTCAATTTTTGGTCCAAGAATACGAAGCAACGGCGAGGACCGTGTGCTGACATTTTGGCCAAATGCTCGCCCGCGGCCAAGGCCAAGGCACAGGGCAAGCCTCGAGCTCCCTATCCTTGGCCCGGGAGCGCGGCCCAAGTTTGTGTTGTGTGTGCGCGAGAGTGTGCGACGTGCCTTGGTCGCGAGCATATGCTGCATTTCTAGCAAGGCACGCAGCCAGCACGCGGCCAAGGCCAAGGCCATGGCACCCAGCCACCCTGCGGCCAAGGCCTAGGCACGCAGCCACCCCGTGGCCAAGACCAAGGCACGCAGCCACCCCGTGGACAAGGCCAAGGCCATGGCACCCAGCCACGCCGCTGCCAAGGCCTAGGCACGCAGCCCCCCCGCGGCCAAGGCCGTGTGCTGTAGCTCACGGATCTTGCCCAACTTTCGCGTTTCCGGGGCGGTGCGGGATTTTGGAATGATGCATTAGATACGCAGTTGGATTCCGTTTTCTCCCGCCACCGACTCCCACCAAACCCGACCACGCCAGCCCAAAATCCCAAGCCGCCCCCGAAACGCGAAATTTGGCCACAATCCGTGTGCTATTGCCCACGGATTTTGGCCTTTTCTGGCGGAAAAATGGGTGCAGGGCATCCTGCATTATTTTTTCCATTTCCTCGAGCGGAAAGCAGTACTTGCACCGTGAGGAGGCCCCCGGCCCAGTTCTACCACAATCGGACCAATTCGAGGGCACGTTTCGTCCCATTTTCGCACCCCCGCGGCCTCGGTAAATCGGCCGTAAAATGAGGTTCGGACCTCGAAATCGCCTCCCCTCTTTTCCGACGTTTGACTGTCGCACGTATCTAATGCATCACCGAAAAATCTCGCACCGCCCCGGAAACGCAAAAGTTGGCCAAGATCCATGAGCTACAGCTCACGGCCTTGGCCTTGGCCTCGGGGTGGCTGCGTGCCAAGGCCTTGGCCGCGGGGTGGCTGCGTGCCGAGGCATTGGCCGCGGGCTGGCTGGGTGCCATGGCCTTGGCCGCAGGGTGGACGCGTGCCTAGGCCTTGGCCACGGGGTGGCTGCGTGCCTCGGCCTTGGCCTTGGCCGCGGGCTGGCTCCGTGCCTTTCTCGAAATGCACCATATGCTCGCGACCAAGGCAGGTCGCACACTCTCACGCACACACAACACACACTCCCACCGCGCTCCCGAGGCAAGGATAGGGAGCTCGAGCGTGGCCCTGTGCCTTGGCCCTGTGCCTTGGCCTTGGCCGCGGGCTAGCTGCGTGGCTTGGCCTTGGCCGCGGGCGAGCATTTGGCAAAAATGTGAGCACACAGTCCTTGCCGTTTCTTCGTATTCTTGGACCAAAAACTGAGATCCACACCTACCTTCCACTTCTTTCTCCGGTTTTGCCTGAATCGGACGAGTGGGCCACCCGTTCGCTGCCGGTAAGATGGCCGTAAAACGAGTTTCGGAGCTCGGAATTGGATTCCGTTTTCTCCCGCCACCGACTCCCACGAAACCCGACGACGCCAGCCCAAAATCCCACGCCGACCCGAAAAGCGAAATTTGGCCACAATCCGTGTGCTATAGCTCACGGATTTTGGCCTTTTCCGGGGGAAAAATGGGCGCAGGGCCTCCCGCATTATTTTCGCCATTTCTTCGAGCGGAAAACAGTACTTGCACCGTGAGGAGGCCCCCGGCCCAGTTCTACCACAATCAGACCAATTCGCGGGAACGTTTCGTCCGCTTTTCGCACCCCCGTACCCTCGGTAAATCGGCCGCAAAACGAGGTTCGGACCTCGAAATCGACTCCCCTCTTTTCCAACGCTCGACTGTCGCACGTATCTAAAATCCCGCACCGCCCCGGAAACGCGAAAGTTGGCCAAGATCCGTGAGCTACAGCACACGGCCTTGGCCTTGGCCGCGGGGTGGCTGCGTGCCATGGCCTTGGCCTTGGCCTCGGGGTGGCTGCGTGCCAAGGCCTTGGCCGCGGGCAGGCTGCGTGCCTAGGCCTTGGCCGCGAGGTGGACACGTGCCTTGGCCTTGGCCACGGGGTGGCTTCGTGCCTCGGCCTTGGACTTAGCCGCGGGCTGGCTCCGTGCCTTGCTCGAAATGCAGCACATGCTCGCGACCAAGCCAGGCCGCACACTCTCACGCACACACAACACACACTCCGGCCGCGCCGTGAGGAGGCCCCCGGCCCAGTTCTACCACAATCGGACCAATTCGAGGGCACGTTTCATCCCCTTTTCGCACCCCCGCAGCCTCGGTAAATCGGCCATAAAACAAGGTTCGGACCTCGAAATCGACTCCCCTCTTTTCCGACGTTCGAATGTCGCACGTATCTAATGCATCACCCCAAAATCGCGAACCGCCCCGGAAACGCGAAAGTTGGCCAAGATCCGTGAGCGACAGCACATGATCTTGGCCTTGGCCGCGGGGTGGCTGCGGGCCATGGCCATGGCCTTGGCCTCGGGGTGGCTGCGTGCCATGGCCTTGGCCTTGGCCACTGGGTGGCTGTGTGCCAAGGCCTTGGCCGCGGGCTGGCTGGGTGCCATGGCCTTGGCCGCGGGGTGGACGCGTGCCTTGGCCTTCGCCACGGGGTGGCTGCGTGCCTCGGCCTTGGCCTTGGCCGCGGGCTGGCTCCGTGCCTTGCTCGAAATTTCGGAGCTCGGAATTGGATTCCGTTTTCTCCCGCCACCGACTCCCACCAAACCCGACGACGCCAGCCCAAAATCCCATGCTGCCCCCGAAAGGTGAAATTTGGCCACAATCCGTGTGCTATAGCTCACGGATTTTCGCCTTTTCTGGCGGAAAAATAGGCGCAGGGCCTCCCGCATTATTTTTTCCATTTCTTCGAGCGGAAAGCAGTACTTGCGCCGTGAGGAGGCCCCCGGCCCAGTTCTACCACAATCGGACCAATTCGAGGGCACGTTTTGTCCCCTTTTCGCACCCCCGCAACCTCGGTAAATCGGCCGTAAAACGAGGTTCGGACCTCGAAATCGACTCCCCTCTTTTCCGACGTTCGACTGTCGCACGTATCTAATGCATCACCCCAAAATCCCGCACCACCCCGGAAACGCGAAAGTTGGCCAAGATCCGTGAGCGACAGCACACGGCCTTGGCCTTGGCCGCGGGGTGGCTGCGTGCCTAGGCCTTGGCCGCGGGGTGGCTGGGTGCCATGGCCTTGGCCTTGGCCACCGGGTGGCTGTGCGCCAAGGCCTTTGCCGCGGGCTGGCTGCGTGCCTAGGCCTTGGCCGCGGGCTGGCTGGTTGCCATGGCCTTGGCCTTGGCCACCGGGTGGCTGTGCGCCAAGGCCTTTGCCGCGGGGTGGCTGCGTGCCTAGGCCTTGGCCGCGGGCTGGCTGGGTGCCATGGCCTTGGCCGTGGGGTAGACGCGTGCCTAGGCTTTGGCCACAGGGTGGCTGCGTGCCTCGGCCTTGGCCTTGGCTGCAGGCTGGCTACGTGCCTTTCTCGAAATGCAGCACATGCTCGCGACCAAGGCAGGTCGCACACTCTCACGCACACACAACACACACTCCGGCCGCACTCCCGAGGCAAGGATAGGGAGCTCGAGCGTGGCCCTGTATCTTGGCGTTGGCCGCGGGGTGGCTGCATGGCTTGGCCTTGGCCGCGGATGAGCATTTGGCCAAAATGTGAGCAAACGGTCCTCGCCGTTTCTTCATATTCTTGGACCAAAAACTGAGATCCACACCTACCTTCCACTTCTTTCTCCGGTTTTGCCTGGATCGGATGAGTTGGCCCACCCGTTTGGCCACCCGTTCACTGCTGGTAAGATGGCCGTAAAATGAGTTTCCTAGCTTGGAATTGGATTCCGTTTTCTTCCGCCACCGACTCCCACCAAACCTGACGACGCCTGCCCAAAATCCCACGATGCCCCGGAAACAAAAAATTTCGCCTAAATCCGTGTGCTATAGGGCTCACGGATTTTGGCCTTTTCTGGCGGAAAAATGGGCGCAGGGCCTCCCGCGTTATTTTTGCCATTTCTTCGAGCGGAAAGCAGTACTTGCGCCGTGGGGAGGCCCCCGGCCCAGTTCTACCACAATCGGACCAATTCGAGGGCACATTTCGTCCCCTTTTTGCACCCCCGTAACCTCGGTAAATCGGCCATAAAACGAGGTTCGGACCTCGAAATCGACTCCCCTCTTTTCCGACGTTCGACTGTCGCACGTATCTAATGCATCACCCCAAAATCCCACACCGCCCCGGAAACGCGAAAGTTGGCCAAGATCCGTGAGCTACAGCACACGGCCTTGGCCTTGGCCGCGGGGTGGCTGCGAGCTATGGCCTTGGCCTTGGCCTCGGGGTGGCTGCGTGCCATGGCCTTGGCCTTGCCCATCGGGTGGTTGTGTGCCAAGGCCTTGGCCGCGGGCTGGCTGGGTGCCATGGCCTTGGCTGCGGGGTGGACGCGTGCCTTGGCCTTGGCCACGGGTGGCTGCGTGCCTCGGCCTTGGCCTTGGCCGCGGGCGGGCTCCGTGACTTGCTCGAAATGCAGCACATGCTCGCAACCAAGGCAGGTCGCACACTCTCACGCACACACAACACATACTCCGGCCACGCTCCCGAGGCAAGGATAGGGAGCTCGAGCGTGGCCCTGTGCCTCGGGGTTGGCTGCGGGATGGCTGCATCGCTTGGCCTTGGCCGCGGGCGAGCATTTGTCCAAAATGTGAGCGCACGGTCCTCCCCTTTTCTTCGTATTCTTGCACCAAAAACTGAGATCCACACCTACCTTCCACTTCTTTCACCGGTTTTGCCTGAATCGGACGAGCTGGCCCACCCGTTTGGGCACCCGTTCGCCGCCGGTAAGATGGCCGTAAAATGAGTTTCGGAGCTCGGAATTGGATTCCGTTTTCTCCCGCAGCCGAATCCCACCAAACCCGAAGACGCCAGCCTGAAATCCCACGCCGCCCCCGAAACACGAAATTTGGCCACAATCCGTGTGCTATAGCTCACGGATTTTGGCCTTTTCTGGCGGAAAAATGGGCGCAGGGCCTCCCAAATTATTTTTTCCATTTCTTCGAGCGGAAAGCAGTACTTGCGCCGTGAGGAGGCCCCCGGCCCAGTTCTACCACAATCGGACCAATTCGAGGGCACATTTCGTCCCCTTTTCGCACCCCCTTAACCTCGGTAAATCGGCCGTAAAACGAGGTTCGGACCTCGAAATCGACTCCCCTCTTTTCCAACGCTCGACTGTCGCACGTATCTAATGCATCACCCCAAAATCCTGCACCGCCCCGGAAAAACGAAAGTTGGCCAAGATCCGTGAGCTACAGCACACGGCCTTGGCCTTGGCCGCGGGGTGGCTGCGTGCCATGGCCTTGGCCTTGGCCGCGGGGTGGCTGCGTGCCATGGCCTTGGCCTTGGCCTCGGGGTGGCTGCGTGGTAAGACCTTGGCCGCGGGCTGGCTGCGTGCCTAGGCCTTGGCCGCGGGCTGGCTAGGTGCCATGACCTTGGCCGCGGGGTGGACTCGTGCCTTGGCCTTGGCCACGGCATCGCTGCTTGCCTCGGCCTTAGCCTTGGCCGCGGGCTGGCTCCATGCCTTGCTCGAAATGCAGCACATGCTCGCAACTAAGGCAGGTCGCACACTCTCAAGCACACACAACACACACTCCGGCCACGCTCGCGAGGCAAGGATAGGGAGCTCGAGCGTGGCCCTGTGCCTTGGCCTTGGCCGCGGGCGAGCATTTGGCCAAAATGTGAGCACACGGTCCTCGCCGTTTCTTCGTATTCTCGGACCAAAAACTGAGATCCACAACTACCTTCCACTTCTTTCTCCGGTTTTGCATGAATCGGACGAGTGGGCCCACCCGTTTGGGCACCCGTTCACTGCCGGTAAGTTGGCCGTAAAACAAGTTTCGGAGCTCGGAATTGGATTCCGTTTTCTCCCGCCACCGACTCCCACCAAACCCGAGCACGCCAGCCCAAAATCCCACGCGGCCCCCGAAACACGGATTTTGGCCTTTTCCGGGAAAAAATGGGCGCAGGGCCTCCCGCATTATTTTCGCCATTTCTTCGAGCGGAAAACAGTACTTGCGCCGTGAGGAGGCCCCCGGCCCAGTTCTACCACAATCGGACCAAGTCGAGGGCACGTTTCGTCAGCTTTTCGCACCCCCGCACCCTCGGTAAATCGGCCGTAAAACGAGGTTCGGACCTTGAAATCGTCTCCCCTCTTTTCCGACGTTCGACTGTCTCACATATCTAATGCATCACCCCAAAATCGCACACCACCCCGGAAACGCGAAAGTTGGCCAAGATCCGTGAGCTACAGCACACGGCCTTGGCCTTGGCCGCGGGGTGGCTGCGTGCCTTGGCCTTGGCCGCGGACTAGCTGGGTGCCATGGCCTTGGCTGCGGGGTGGACGCGTGCCTTGGCCTTGGCCACGGGGTGGCTGCGTGCCTCGGCCTTGGCCTTGGCCACGGGCTGGCTCCGTGCCTTGCTCGAAATACAGCACATGCTCGCGACCAAGGCAGGTCGTACACTCTCACGCACACACAACACACACTCCCACCGCGCTCCCAAGGCAAGGATAGGGAACTCGAGCATGGCCCTGTGCCTTGGCGTTGGCCGCGGGGTGGCTGAGTGGCTTGGCCTTGGCCGCGGGCGAGCATTTGGCCAAAATGTGAGCACACGGTCCTCGCCGTTTCTTCATATTCTTGGACAAAAAACTGAGATCCACACCTACCTTCCACTTCTTTCTCCGGTTTTGCCTGAATCGGACGAGTTGGCCCACCCGTTTAGGCACCCGTTCGCTGCCGGTAAGATGGCCGTAAAACGAGTTTCGGAGCTCGGAATTGGATTCGGTTTTCACCTGCCACCGACTCCCACCAAACCCGACGACGCCAGCCCAAAATCCCAGGCCGCCCCCGAAACGCGAAATTTGGCCACAATCCGTGTGCTATAGCTCATGGATTTTGGCCTTTTCTGGCGGAAAAATGGGAACAGGGCCTCCCGCATTATTTTCGCCATTTCTTCGAGTGGAAAGCAGTACTTGCGCCATGAGGAGGCCCCCGGCCCAGTTCTACCACAATTGGACCAATTCGAGGGCACGTTTCGTCCCCTTTTCGCACCCCCGTACCCTCGGTAAATCGGCCGTAAAACGAGGTTCGGACCTCGAAATCGACTCCCCTCTTTTCCGACGCTCGAGTGTCGCATGTGTCTAATGCATCACCCCAAAATCTCGCACCGCACCGGAAACGCGAAAGTAAGCCAAGATCCGTGAGCTACAGCACACGGCCTTGGCCTTGGCCGCGAGGTGGCTGCGTGCCATGGCCTTTGCCTTGACAGCGGGGTGGCTGCGTGCCATGGCCTTGGCCTTGGCCTCAGGGTGACTGCGTGCCAAGGCCTTGGCCGCGGGCTGGCTTCGTTCCTAGGCCTTGGCCGCGGGCTGGCTGGGTGCCATGGCCTTGGCCGTGGGCGGGCTGTGTGCCATGGCGTTGGCCGCGGGGTGGACGCGTGCCTTGGCCTTGGCCATGGGGTGGCTGCCTGCCTCAGCCTTGGCCTTGGCCGCGGGCTGGCTCCGTGCCTTGCTCGAAATGCAGCACATGCTCGCGACCAAGGAAGGTCGCACACTCTCACGCACACACAACACACACTCCGGCCGCGCTCCCGAGGCAAGGATAGGGAGCTCGAGCGTGGCCCTGTGCCTTGGCGTTGGCCGCAGGGTGGCTGCCTGGCTTGGCCTTGGCCGCGGGCGAGCATTTGGCCAAAATGTGAGCACACGGTCCTCGCCGTTTCTTCGTATTCTTGGACCAAAAACTGAGATCCACACCTACCTTCCACTTCTTTCTCCGGTTATGCTTGAATCGGACGAGTTGGCCCACCCGTTTGGGCTCCCATTCGCTGCCGGTAAGATGGCCGTAAAACGAGTTTCGGAGCTCGGAATTGGATTCCGTTTTCTCCCGCCACCGACTCCCACGAAACCCGACGACGCCAGCCCAAAATCCCACGCCGACCCGAAAAGCGAAATTTGGCCACAATCCGTGTGCTATAGCTCACGGATTTTGGCCTTTTCCGTGGGAAAAATGGGCGCAGGGCCTCCCGCATTATTTTCGCCATTTCTTCGAGCGGAAAACAGTACTTGCGCCGTGAGGAGGCCCCCGTCCCAGTTCTACCACAATCGGACGAATTCGCGGGCACGTTTCGTCCCCTTTTCGCACCCCCGCACCCTCGGTAAATCGGCCGTAAAACGAGGTTCAGACCTCGAAATTGACTCCCCTCTTTTCTGACGTTCGACTGTCGCACGTATCTAATGCATCACCCCAAAATCCCGCACCGCCCCGGAAACGCGAAAGTTGGCCAAGATCCGTGAACAACAGCACACGGCCTTGGCCTTGGCCGCGGGGTGGCTGCGTGCCATGGCCTTGGCCTTGGCCTCGGGTGGCTGCGTGCCAAGGCGTTGGGCTTGGCCTCGGGGTGGCTGCGTGCCAAGGCCTTGGCCGCGGGCTGGCTGCGTGCCTAGGCCTTGGCCGCGGGCTGGCTGGGTGCCATGGCCTTGGCCTTGGCCTCGGAGTGGCTGCGTGCCAAGGCCTTGGGCTTAGCCTCGGGGTGTCTGCGTGCCAAGGCCTTGGCCGTGGGCTGGCTGCGTGCCTAGGCCTTGGCCGCGGGCTGGCTGGGTGCCATGGCCTTGGCCGTGGGGTGAACGCGTGGCCAAGGCCAAGGCACAGGGCCACGCTCGAGCTCCCTATCCTTGGCCCGGGAGAGCGGCCCAAGTGTGTGTTGTGTGTGTGCGAGAGTGTGTGACATGCCTTGGTCGCGAGCATGTGCTGCATTTCAAGCAAGGCACGCAGCCACCCCGCGGCCAAAGCCAAGGCACGCACCCACCTCGCGGCCAAAGCCAAGGCCATGGCACCCAGCCACCCCCCGGCCAAGGCCTAGGCACGCAGCCACCCCCCGGCCAAGGCCTAGGCACGCAGCCACCCCGCGGCCAAGGCCAAGGCCATGGCACCCAGCCACCCCGCGGCGAAGGACTAGGCACGCAGCCACCCCGTGGCCAAGGCCAAGGCCATGGCACCCAGCCACCCCGCGGCCAAGGCCTAGGCACGCAGCGCCCGTGGCTAAGGGCGTGTGCTGTAGCTCACGAATCTTGGCCAACTTTCGCGTTTCCGGGGTGGGGCGGGATTTTGGGGTGATGCATTAGATACGTGAGACAGTCGAACGTCGGAGAAGACGGGAGTCGATTACGAGGTCCGAACCTCGTTTTACGGCCGATTTACCGAACGTGCGGGGGTGCGAAAAGGGGACGAAACGTGCCCGCGAATTGGTCCGGTTGTGGTAGAACTGAGCCGGGGGCCTCCTCGCGGTGCTAGTACTGTTTTGCGCTCGAAGAAATGGCAAAAATAATTCGGGAGGCCATGCGCCCATTTTTCCGCCCGAAAAGTCCAAAATCCGTGAGCTATAGCACACGGATTGCGGCGAAATTTCGTGTTTCAGGGGCGGCGTGAGATTTTTAGCTGGCGTGGTCGGGTTTGGTGCGAGTCGGTGGTGGGAGAAAACGGAATCCAATTCCGAGCTCCGGAACTCGTTTTACAGCCATTTTACTGCCAGAGAACGGGTGCCCAAACGGGTGAGGCAACTCATCCGATTCAGGCAAAACCGGAGACAGAAGTGGAAGGTAGGTGTGGATCTCGGTTTTTGGTCCAAGAATACGAAGCAACAGCGAGGACCGTGTGCTCACATTTTGGAAAATGCTCGCCCGCGGCCACGGCCAAGGCCAAGGCACGCGGCCACCACGCGGCCAAGGCCAAGGCCAAGGCACGCGGCCACCACGTGGCCAAGGCCAAGGCACAGGGCCACGCTCGAGCTCCCTATCCATGCCCCGGGAGCGCGGCCCAAGTGTGTGTTGTGTGTGCGCGAGAGTGTGCGACGTGCCTTGGTTGCGAGCATGTGCTGCATTTTGAGCAAGGCACACAGCCAGCCCGCTGCCAAGGCCTGGGCACGCAGCCACCCCGTGGCCAAGGGCAAGGCCATGGCACCCAGCCACCCTGCGGCCAAGGCGTAGGCACGCATCCACCCCGCGGCCGAGGCCAAGGCCATGGCACCCAGCCACCCCGCGGCCGAGGCCAAGGCCATGGCACCCAGCCACCCCGCGGCCAAGGCCTAGGCACGCAGCCACCCCATGGCCAAGGCCAAGGCCATGGCACCCAGCCACCCCGCGGCCAAGGCCTAGGCACGCAGCCACCCCGCGGCTAAGGCCGTGTGCTGTAGGTCACGAATCTTGGCCAACTTTCGCGTTTCCGGGGTGGGACAGGATTTTGGGGTGATGCATTAGATACGTGCGGCAGTCAAACGTCGGAGAAGACGGGAGTCGATTCCGAGGTCCGAACCTCGTTTTACGGCCGATTTACCGAACATGCGGGGGTGCGAAAAGGGGACGAAACGTTCCCGCGAATTGGTCCGGTTGTGGTAGAACTGGTCCGGGGGCCTCCTCACATTTTGGCCAAATGCTCGCCCGCGGCCAAGGCCAAGGCACAGGGCCACGCTCGAGCTCCCTATCCTTGCCCCGGGAGTGCGGTCAAAGTGTGTGTTGTGTGTGTGCGAGAGTGTGCGACGTGCCTTGGTCGCGAGCATGTGCTGCATTTCGAGCAAGGCACGCAGCCAGCCCGCGGCCAAAGCCAAGGCACACAGCCAACCCGCGGCCAAAGCCAAGGCCATGGCACCCAGCCACCCCGCGGCCAAGGCCGTGTGCATTTCCGGGGCGGTGCGGGACTTTGGGGTGATGCATTAGATACGTGCGACCGTCGAACGTCGGAGAAGACTGGAGTCGATTACGAGGTCCGAACCTCGTTTTACGGCCGATTTACCGAACGTGCGGGGGTGCGAAAAGGGGACGAAATGTGCCCGCGAATTGGTCCGGTTGTGGTAGAACTGGGCCGGGGGCCTCCTCATGGTGCTAGTACTGTTTTCCGCTCGAAGAAATGGTGAAAATATGGGGGAGGCCCTGCGCCCATTTTTCCGCCCGAAAAGGCCAAAATCCATGGGCTATAGCACACGGATTGCGGCCAAATTTCGCGTTTCGGGGGGCGGTGTGGGATTTTTGGCTGCCGTGGTCGGGTTTGGTGGGAGTCATTGGCGGGAGAAAACGGCATCCAATTCCGAGCTCCGAAACCCGTTTTACAGCCATTTTACCGCCAGTGAACGGGTGCCCAAATGGGTGGGCCAACTCGTCCGATTCAGGAAAAACCAGAGAAAGAAGTGGAAGGTAGGTGTGGATCTCAGTTTTTCGTCCAAGAATACGAAGTAACGGCGAGGACCGTGTGCTCATATTTTGGTAAAATGCTCGCCTGCGGCCACGGCCAAGGCCAAGGCCATCGCAACCAGCCACCCTGCGGCCAAGGCCTAGGCACGCAGCCACCCCGTGGCCAAGGCCAAGGCCATGGCACCCAGCCACCCCGTGGCCAACGCCTAGGCACGCAGCCACCCCGCGGCCAAGGCCGTGTGCTGTAGCTCACGGATCTTGGCCAACTTTTGCGTTTCCGGGGCGGGGCGTATTTTGGGGTGATGCATTAGATACGTGCGACAGTCGAATGTCGGAGAAGACGGAAGTCGATTCCGAGGTCCGAACCTCGTTTTACGTCTGATTTTCCGAACGTGCAGGGGTGCAAAAAGCGGACGAAACGTGCCCGCGAATTGGTCCGGTTGTGGTAGAACTGGGCCGGGGGCCTCCTCACGGTGCTAGTACTGTTTACCTCTCGAAGAAATGGCGAAAATAATGCGGGAGGCCCTGCACCCATTTTTCCGCCCGAAAGGGCCAAAATCCGTGAGCTATAGCACAAGGATGGCGTTTCGGGGGCGGCGTGGGATTTTTGGCGGGCGTGGTCGCGTTTGGTGGGAGTCGGTGGCGGGAGAAAACGGAATCCAATTCCGAGCTCCGAAACTCATTTTACGGCCATGTTGCCGCCAGAGAACGGGTGCCCAAACGGGTGGGCCAACTCGTCGGATTCAGGCAAAACCAGAGAAAGAAGTGGAAGGTAGGTGTGGATCTCAGTTTTTGGTCCAAGAATACGAAGCAACGGCGAGGACCGTGTGCTCACATTTTGGCCAAATGATCGCCCGCGGCCAAGGCCAAGGCCAAGGCACGCGGCCACCCCGCGGCCATTGGCAAGGCACAGGGCCACGCTCGAGATCCCTATCCTTGCCCCGGGAGCGCGGCCCAAGTGTGTGTTGTGTGTGCGCGAGACTGTGCGACGTGCCTTGGTCGCGCGAAGGTGCTGCATTTCGAGGAAGGCACGCAGCCAGCCCGCGGCCAAGGCCAAGGCACGCAGCCACCCCACGGCCAAGGGCAAGGCCATGCCACCCAGCCACCCCGCGGCCCAGGCCAAGGCCATAACACCCAGCCACCCCGCAGCCAAGGCCTAGGCACGCAGCCACCCCGTGGCCAAGGCCAAGGCACGCAGCCACCCCGTGGCCAAGGCCAAGGCCAAGGCACGAGGCCACCCCGCGGCCAAGCCCACGGCACCGGGCCACACTCGAGCTCCCTATCCTTGCCCCGGGAGCGCGGCCCAAGTGTGTATTGTGTGTGCGCGAGAGTGTGCGATGTGCCTTGGTCGCGAGCATGTGCTGCATTTCGAGCATGGTACGCAGCCAGCCCGCGGCCAAGGCCAAGGCACAGAGCCACGCTCGAGCTCCCTATCCTCGGCCCGGGAGCGCGGCCTAAGTGTGTATTGTGTGTGCGCGAGAGTGTGCGACGTGCCTTGGTCGCGAGCATGTGCTGCATTGCGAGCATGGTACCCAGCTACCCCGCGGCCAAGGCCTAGGCACGCAGCCACCCCGCGGCCAAGGCCTAGGCACGCAGCCACCCCGCGGCCGCGGCCAATGCCATGGCACCCAGCCACGCCGCTGCCAAGGCCTAGGCACGCAGCCACCCTGCGGCCAAGGCCGTGTGCTGTAGCTCACGGATCTTGGCCAACTTTCGCGTTTCCGGGGCAGTACGGGATTTTGGGGTGATGCATTAGATACGTGCCACAGTCGAACGTCGGAGAAGACGGGAGTCGATTCCGAGGTCCGAAACTCGTTTTACGGCTGATTTACCGAACGTGCGGGGGTGTGAAAAGGGGACGAAACGTGCCCGCGAATTGGTCCGGTTGTGGTAGAACTGGGCCGGGGGCCTCCTCACGGTGCTAGTACTTTTTTGCGCTCAAAGAAATGGCGAAAATAATGCGGGAGGCCTTGCGCCCATTTTTCCGCCCGAAAAGGCCAAAATCCGTGAGCTATAGCACACGGATTGCGGCCAAATTTCGTGTTTCGGGGGCGTTGTGGGATTTTTAGCTGGCGTGGTCGGGTTTGGTGGGAGTCGGTGGCGGGAGAAAACGGAATGCAATTCCGAGATCCGAAACTCGTTTAACGGCCATTTTACCGCCAGAGAACGGGTTCCCAAACGGGTGGGCCAACTCGTCCGATTCAGGCAAAACCGGAGAAAGAAGTGGAAGGTAGGTGTGGATCTCAGTTTTTGTCCAAGAATACGAACCAACGCCGAGGACCGTGCGCTCACATTTTGGACAAATGCTCGCCCGCGGCCAAGGCACGCGGCCACCCTCCGGCCAAGGCCAACGCATAGGGCCACGCTTGAGCTCCCTATCCTTGCCCCGGGAGCGCGGCCAAAGTTTGTGTTGTGTGTGCGCAAGGGTGTGCGACGTGCCTTGGTCGCGAGCATGTGCTGCATTTCGAGCAAGGCACGCAGCCAGCCTGCCGCCAAAGCCAAGGCACGCAGCCACCCCGCGGCCAAGGCCGAGGCCATGGCACCCAGCCACCCAGCGGACAAGGCCAAGGCCATGGCACCCAGCCACCCTGCGGCTAAGGCCAAGGCCATGGCACCCAGCCACCCCGTGGCCAAAGCCAAGGACTTGGCACCCAGCCACCCCGCGGCCACGGCCAAGGCCATGGCACCCAGCCACCCCGCGGCCAAGGCCAAGGCACGCAGCCACCCCGTGGCCAAGGCCAAGGCCATGGCACCCAGCCACGCCGCTGCCAAGGCCTAGCCACGCAGCCACCCCACTGCCAAGGCCAAGGCCATGGCACCCAGCCACCCCGCGGCCAAGGCCAAGGCACGCAGCCACCCCGCGGCCAAGGCCAAGGCCATGGAACCCAGCCACCCCGTAGCCAAGGCCAAGGCCATGGCACCCAGCCAGCCCGCGGCCAAGGCCAAGGTAGCAGCCACCCCGTGGCCAAGGCCAAGGCCATGGCACCCAGCCACGCCGCTGCCAAGGCCTAGGCACGCAGCCACCCCGCGGCCAAGGCCAAGGCCATGGCACCCAGCCACCCCGCGGCCAAGGCCAAGGCACGCAGCCCCCCCGTGGCCAAGGCCAAGGCCATGGTACCCAGCCACGCCGCTGCCAAGGCCTAGGCACGCAGCCACCCCGCGGCCAAGGCCGTGTGCTATAGCTCACGGATCTCGGCCAACTTTTGCATTTCCGGGGCGGTGCAAGACTTTGGGGTGATGCATTTGATACGTGTTACAGTCGAACGTCGGAGAAGACGGGAGTCTATTCCGAGGTCCGTACGTCGTTTTACGGCCGATTTACCGAACGTGCGGGGGTGCGAAAAGGGGACGAAACGTGCCGCGAATTGATCCGGTTGTGGTAGAACTGGGCCGGGGGCCTCCTTACGGTGCTAGTACTGTTTTGCGCTCGAAGAAATGGCGAAAATAATGCAGGAGGCCCTGCGCCCATTTTTCCGCCCGAAAAGGCCAAAATCCGTGAACTATAGCACACGGATTGCGGCCAAATTTCGTGTTTCGGGGGCGGCGCGGGATTTTTGGCAGGCGTGGTCGGGTTTGGTGGGAGTCGGTGCGGGAGAAACGGAATCCAATTCCGAGCTCCGAAACTCGTTTAACGGCCATTTTACCGCCAGAGAACGGGTGGGCCAATTCGTCCGATTCAGGCAAAACCGGAGAAAGAAGTGGAAGGTATGTGTGGATCTAAGTTTTTGGTCCAAGAATACGAAGAAACGGCGAGGATCGTGTGCCAAATGCTCACCCGCGGCCAATGCCAAGGCACAGGGCCACGCTCGAGCTCCCAATCCTTGCCTCGGTAGCGCGGCCGGAGTGTCTGTTGTGTGTGTGTGAGAGTGTGCGACCTGCCTTGGTCGCGAGCATGTGCCGCATTTCGAGCAAGGCACGGAGCCAGCCCGCGGCCAAGGGCAAGGCCGAGGCACGCAGCCCGCGGACAAGGCCTAGGCACGCAGCCAGCCCGCGGCCAAGGACTTGGCACGCAGCGACCCCGAGGCCAAGGCCAAGGCCATGGCACGCAGCCACCCCGCGGCCAAGGCCAAGGCCGTGTGCTGTAGGTGTGGATCTCAGTTTTTCGTCCAAGAATACAAAGAAACGGCGAGGAACGTGTGCTCACATTTTGGCCAAATGCTCGCCCGCGGCCAAGGCCAAGCCACACAGCCACCCCACGGCCAACGCCAAGGCACAGGGCCGCGCTCGAGCTCCCTATCGTTGCCTCGGGAGCGCGGCCAGAGTGTGTTTTGTGTGTGCGTGAGAGTGTGCGACCTGCCTTGGTAGCGAGCATATGCTGTATTTCCAGAAAGGCACGTAGCCAACCCGCGGCCAAGGCCAAGGCCGAGGCACGCAGCCACCCCGTGGCCAAGGCCTAGGCACGCGTCCACCCCGCGGCCAAGGCCATGGCACCCAGCCAGCCCGCGGCCAAGGCCTAGGCACGCAGCCACCCCGAGGCCAAGGCCTTGGCACACAGCCACCCGGTGGCCAAGGACAAAGCCATGGCACGCAGCCACCCCGCGGCCAAGGCCTAGGCACGCAGCCACCCCGCGGCCAAGGCCAAGGCCGTGTGCTGTCGCTCATGGATCTTGGCCAACTTTCGTGTTTCCGGGGGGGTGCGGGATTTTGGGGTGATGCATTAGATACGTGCGGCATTCGAACGTCGGAAAAGAGGGGAGTCGATTTCTAGGTCCGAACCTCATTTTACGGCCGATTTACCGAGGGTGCGGGGTTGCGAAAAGGGGACGAAACGTGCCCTCGAATTGGTCCGATTGTGGTAGAACTGGGCCGGGGGCCTCCTCACGGCGCAAGTGCTGCTTTCCGCTCGAAGAAATGGCAAAAATAATGCGGGAGGCCCTGCGCCCATTTTTCCGCCAGAAAAGGCCAAAATCCGTGAGCTATAGCACACGGATTGTGGCCAAATTTCGCGTTTCGGGGGTGCCGTGGATTTTGGGCTGGCGTCATCGGGTTTGGTGGGAGTCGGTGGCGGGAGAAAACGGAATCCAATTCCGAGCTCCGAAACTCATTTTACGGCCATCTTACCGGCAGCGAACGGGTGCCCAAACGGGTGGGCCAACTCGTCCGATTCAGGCAAAACCGGAGAAAGAAGTGGAAGGTAGGTGTGGATCTCAGTTTTTGGTCCAAGAATACGAAGAAACGGCGAGGACCGTGTGCTCACATTTTGGCCAAATGCTCGCCCGCGGCCAAGGCCAAGCCACGCAGCCACCCCGCGGCCAACGCCAAGGCACAGGGCCACGCTCGAGCTCCCTATCCTTGCCTCGGGAGCGCGGCCCGAGTGTGTGTTGTGTGTGCGTGAGAGTGTGCGACCTGCCTTGGTCGCGAGCATGTGCTGCATTTCGAGCAAGGCACGGAGCCAGCCCGCGGCCAAGGCCAAGGCCGAGGCACGCAGCCACCCCGTGGCCAAGGCCAAGGCACGCGTCCACCCCGCGGCCAAGGCCATGGCACCCAGCCAGCCCGCAGCCAAGGCCATGGCACCCATCCAGCTCGCGGCCAAGGCCTTGGCACACAGCCACCCGGTGGCCAAGGCCAAGGCTATGGAACGCAGCCACCCCGAGGCCATGGCCCGCAGCCACCCCGCAGCCAAGGCCAAGGCCGTGCGCTGTCGCTCACGGATCTTGGCCAACTTTCGCGTTTCCGGGGCGGTGCGAGATTTTGGGGTGATGTATTAGATACGTGCGACAGTCGAACGGCGGAAAAGAGGGGACTCGATTTCGAGGTCCGAACCTCGTTTTACGGCTGATTTACCGAGGGTGCGGGGGTGCGAAAAGGGGACGAAATGTGCCCTCGAATAGGTTTGATAGTGGTAGAACTGGGCTGGGGGCCTCCTCACGGCGCAAGTACTGCTTTCCGCTCAAAGAAATGGCAAAAATAATGCGGGAGGCCCTGCGCCCATTTTTCTGCCAGAATAAGCCAAAATCCGTGAGCTAACGGGTTTGGTGGGAGTCGGTGGCGGGAGAAAACGGAATCCAATTCCGAGCTCCCAAACTCGTTTTACGGCCATCTTACCGGCAGCGAACGGGTGCCCAAACAGGTGGGCCAACTCGTCCGATTCAGGCAAAACCGGAGAAAGAAGTGGAAGGTAGGTGTGGATCTCAGTTTTTGGTCCAAGAATACGAAGAAACGGCGAGGACCGTGTACTCACATTTCGGCCAAATGCTCGCCCGCGGCCAAGGCCAAGCCACGCAGCCACCCCGCGGCCAACGCCAAGGCAGACGGCCATGCTCGAGCTCCCTATCCTTGCATCGGGAGCGCGGCCCGAGTGTGTACTGTGTGTGCGTGAGAGTGTGCGACCTGCCTTGGTCGCAAGCATGTGCTGCATTTCGAGCAAAGCACGGAGTCAGCCCGCGGCCAAGGCCATGGCCGAGGCACGCAGCCACCCCTTGGCGAAGGCCAAGGCACGCGTCCACCCCGTGGCCAAGGCCATGGCACCCAGCCAGCCCGCGGCCAAGGCCATGGCACCCAGCCGCCCCGAGGCCAAGGCCAAGGCCATGGCACGCAGCCACCCCGCGGCCAAGGCCAAGGCCGTGTGTTGTAGCTCACGGATATTGGCCAACTTTTGCGTTTCCGGGGCGGTGCGGGATTTTGGGGTGATGGATTAGATACTTGCGACAGTCGAGCATTGGAAAAGAGGAGAGTCGATTTCGAGGTCCGAACCTCGTTTTACGGCCGATTTACCGAGGGTGTGGGGGTGCGAAAAGGGGACGAAACGTTCCCGCGAATTGGTCCGATTGTGGTCGAACTGGGCCGGCGGCCTCCTCACGGCGTAAGTACTGTTTTCCGCTCGAAGAAATGGCAAAAATATTGCGGGAGGCCCTGCGCCCATTTTTCCCCCAGAAAAGGCCAAAATCCGTGAGCTATAGCACACGGATTGTGGCCAAATTTCGTTTTTCAGGGGCGGCGTGGGATTTTGAGCTGGCGTGGTCGGGTTTGGTGGGAGTCGGTGGCGGGAGAAAACGGAATCCAATTCCGAGCTCCGAAACTCGTTTTACAGCCATCTTACCGGCAGCGAACGAGTGCCCCAACGGGTGGTCCCACTCGTCCGATTCAGGAAAAACCGGAGAAAGAAGTGAAGGTAGGTGTGGATCACAGTTTTTGGTCCAAGAATACGAAGAAACGGCAAGGACCGTGTGCTCACATTTTGGCCAAATGCTCGCCCGGGGCCAAGGCCAAGCCATGCAGCCACCCCGCGGCCAACGCCAAGGCACAGGGCCACGCTCGAGCTCCCTATCCTTGCCTTGGGAGCGCGGCCGGAGTGTGTGTTGTGTGTGCGTGAGAGTGTGCGACCTGCCTTGGTCGCGAGCATATGCTGCATTTCGAGAAAGGCACGTAGCCAGCCCGCGGCCAATTCCAAGGCCGATGCACGCAGCCACCCCGTGGCCAAGGCCTAGGCACGCGTCCACACCGCGGCCAAGGCCATGGCACCCAGCCAGACCACGGCACGCAGCCACCCCACGGCCAAGGCCTTGACACACAGCCACCCGGTGGCCAAGGCCAAGGCCATGGCACCCAGCCACCCCACGGCCAAGGCCTAGGCACGAAGCCACCCCGCGGCCAAGTCCAATGCCGTGTGCTGTCGCTCACGGATCTGGGCCAAGTTTCGCGTTTCCGGGGCGGTGCGGGATTTTGGGGTGATGCATTAGATATGTGCGACAGTCGAACGTCAGAAAAGAGGGGAGTCGATTTCGAGGTCCGAACCTCGTTTTACGGCCGATTTACCGAGGGTGCGGGGGTGCGAAAAGGGGACAAAACGTGCCCTCGAATTGGTCCGATTGTGGTAGAACTGGGCCGGGGCCCTCCTCACGGTGCAAGTACTGCTTTCCACTTGAAGAAATGGCAAAAATAATGTAGGAGGCCCTGCGCCCATTTTTCCGCCGGAAAAGGCAAAAATCCGTGAGCTATAGCACACGGATTGTGGCCAAATTTCGCGTTTCGGGGGCAGCGTGGGATTTTGGACTGGCGTGGTCGGGTTTGGTGGGAGCCGGTGGCGGGAGAAAACGGAATCCAATTTCGAGCTCCGAAACTCGTTTTACAGCCATCTTACCGGCAGCGAACGGGTGCCCAAACGGGTGGGCCAACTCGTCCGATTCAGGCAAAACCGGAGAAAGAAGTGGAAGGTAGGTGTGGATCTCAGTTTTTGGTACAAGAATACGAAGCAACGGCGAGGACCGTGTGCTCACATTTTGACCAAATGCTCCCCCGCGGCCAAGGCACGCGTCCACCCCGCGGCCAAGGCCAAGGCACAGGGCCACGCTCGAGCTCCCTATCCTTGCCCCGGAAGCGCGGCCCAAGTTTGTGTTGTGTGTGCGCGAGAGTGCACGACATGTCTTGGTCACGAGCATGTGCTGCATTTCGAGCAAGGCACGCAGCCAGCCCGCGGCCAAGGCCAAGTCCATGGCACCCAGCCACCCCGCGGCCAAGGCCAAGGCCATGGCACCCAGCCACCCCGAGGCCAAGGCGAAGGCACGGAGCCACCCCGTGGCCAAGGCCAAGGCCATGGCACCCAGCCACGCCGGTGCCAAGGCCTAGGCACGCAGCCACCCCGCGGCCAAGGCCGTCTGCTGTAGCTCACGGATTTTGGCCAAACTTCGCGTTTCCGGGGCGGGGCGGGATTTTGGGGTGATGCATTAGATACGTGCGACAGTCGAACGTCGGAGAAGACGGGAGTCGATTCTGAGGTCCGAACCTCATTTTACGGCCGATTTACCCAACGTGCGGGGGTACAAAAAGGGGACGAAATGTGCCCGTGAATTGGTCCGGTTGTGGTAGAACTGGGCCGGGGGCCTCCTCACGGTGCTAGTAATATTTTCCTCTCGAAGAAATGGCGAAAATAATGCGGGAGGCCCTACGCCCATTTTTCCGCCCGAAAAGGCCAATATCCGTGAGCTATAGCACACGGACTGCGCCCAAATTTCGCGTTTCGGGGGCGGCGTGGGATTTTTGGCGGGCGTGGTCGGGTTTTGTGGGAGTCGGTGGCTGGAGAAAACGGAATCCAATTCCGAGCTCCGAAACTCGTTTTACGGCCATTTTACCGCCAGAGAACGGGTTCCCCAACAGGTGGGCCAACTCGTCCGATTCAGGCAAAACCGGAGAAAGAAGTGGAAGGTAGGTGTGGATCTCCGTTTTTGGCCCAAGAATGCGAAGCAACGGCGAGGACCGTGTGCTCACATTTTGGCCAAATGCTCGCCCGCAGCCAAGGCACGCGGCCACCGCGCGGCCAAGGCCAAGGCACAGAGCCACGCTCGAGCTGCATATCCTTGCCCCGGGAGTGCCGCCCAAGTGTGCGTTGTGCGTGCGCGAGAGTGTGCGACGTGCGTTGGTCGCGAGCATGTGCTGCATTTCGAGCAAGGCACGCAGCCAGCCCGCGGCCAAGGCCAAGGCCATGGCACCCAGCCACGCCGCTGCCATGGCCCAGGCACGCAGCCACCCCGTGGCCAAGGCCGTGTGCTGTAGCTCACAGATCTGGGCCAACTTTCTTGTTTCCGGGGCGGTACGGGATTTTGGGGTGATGCATTAGTTACTTACGACAGTCGAACGTCTGAGAAGACGGGAGTCGATTCCGAGGTCCGAACCTCGTTTTTCGGCCGATTTACGAGCGTGCGGGTGCGAAAAGGGGACGAAACGCGTGCCCGCGAATTGGTCCGGTTGTGGTAGAACTGGGCGGGGCCTCCTCACGGTGCTAGTACTGTTTTCCTCTCGAATAAATGGCGAAAATAATGCGGGAGGCCCTGCACCCATTTTTCCGCCCGAAAAAGGTCAAAATCCGTGAGCTATAGCACACGGATTGTGGCCAAATTTAGTGTTTCGGGGCCGGCATGGGATTTTTCGCTGGCGTGGTCGGGTTTGGTGGGAGTTGGTGGCGGGAGAAAACGGAATCCAATTCCGAGCTCCGAAACTCGTTTTACGGCCATTTTACCGCCGGAGAACGGGTTCCCCAACAGGTGGGCCAACTCGTCCGATTCAGGCAAAACCGGAGAAAGAAGTGGAAGGTAGGTGTGGATCTCCATTTTTGGCCCAAGAATGCGAAGCAACGGCGAGGACCGTGTGCTCACATTTTGGCCAAATGCTCGCCCGCAGCCAAGGCACGCGGCCACCGCACGGCCAAGGCCAAGGCACAGAGCCACGCTCGAGCTCCCTATCCTTGCCCCGGGAGTGCCGCCCAAGTGTGCGTTGTGCGTGCGCGAGAGTGTGTGCGGCGTGCGTTGGTCGCGAGCATGTGCTGCATTTCGAGCAAGGCACGCAGCCAGCCCGCGGCCAAGGCCAAGGCCATGGCACCCAGCCACGCCGCTGCCATGGCCCAGGCACGCAGCCACCCCGCGGCCAAGGCCGTGTGCTGTAGCTCACAGATCTGGGCCAACTTTCTTGTTTCCGGGGCGGTACGGGATTTTGGGGTGATGCATTAGTTACTTACGACAGTCGAACGTCTGAGAAGACGGGAGTCGATTCCGAGGTCCGAACCTCGTTTTACGGCCGATTTACCGAACGTGCGGGGGTGCGAAAAGGGGACGAAACGTGCCCGCGAATTGGTCCGGTTGTGGTAGAACTGGGCCGGGGGCCTCCTCACGGTGCTAGTACTGTTTTCCTCTCGAATAAATGGCGAAAATAATGCGGGAGGCCCTGCACCCATTTTTCCGCCCGAAAAAGGTCAAAATCCGTGAGCTATAGCACACGGATTGTGGCCAAATTTAGTGTTTCGGGGTCGGCATGGGATTTTTCGCTGGCGTGGTCGGGTTTGGTGGGAGTCGGTGGCGGGAGAAAACGGAATCCAATTCCGAGCTCCGAAACTCGTTTTACGGCCATTTTACCGCCAGAGAACGGGTTCCCCAACAGGTGGGCCAACTCGTCCGATTCAGGCAAAACCGGAGAAAGAAGTGGAAGGTAGGTGTGGATCTCCGTTTTTGGCCCAAGAATGCGAAGCAACGGCGAGGACCGTGTGCTCACATTTTGGCCAAATGCTCGCCCGCAGCCAAGGCACGCGGCCACCGCGCGGCCAAGGCCAAGGCACAGAGCCACGCTCGAGCTCCCTATCCTTGCCCCGGGAGTGCCGCCCAAGTGTGCGTTGTGCGTGCGCGAGAGTGTGCGACGTGCGTTGGTCGCGAGCATGTGCTGCATTTCGAGCAAGGCACGCAGCCAGCCCGCGGCCAAGGCCAAGGCCATGGCACCCAGCCACGCCGCTGCCATGGCCCAGGCACGCAGCCACCCCGCGGCCAAGGCCGTGTGCTGTAGCTCACAGATCTGGGCCAACTTTCTTGTTTCCGGGGCGGTACGGGATTTTGGGGTGATGCATTAGTTACTTACGACAGTCGAACGTCTGAGAAGACGGGAGTCGATTCCGAGGTCCGAACCTCGTTTTACGGCCGATTTACCGAACGTGCGGGGGTGCGAAAAGGGGACGAAACGTGCCCGCGAATTGGTCCGGTTGTGGTAGAACTGGGCCGGGGGCCTCCTCACGGTGCTAGTACTGTTTTCCTCTCGAATAAATGGCGAAAATAATGCGGGAGGCCCTGCACCCATTTTTCCGCCCGAAAAAGGTCAAAATCCGTGAGCTATAGCACACGGATTGTGGCCAAATTTAGTGTTTCGGGGTCGGCATGGGATTTTTCGCTGGCGTGGTCGGGTTTGGTGGGAGTTGGTGGCGGGAGAAAACGGAATCCAATTCCGAGCTCCGAAACTCGTTTTACGGCCATTTTACCGCCGGAGAACGGGTTCCCCAACAGGTGGGCCAACTCGTCCGATTCAGGCAAAACCGGAGAAAGAAGTGGAAGGTAGGTGTGGATCTCCATTTTTGGCCCAAGAATGCGAAGCAACGGCGAGGACCGTGTGCTCACATTTTGGCCAAATGCTCGCCCGCAGCCAAGGCACGCGGCCACCGCACGGCCAAGGCCAAGGCACAGAGCCACGCTCGAGCTCCCTATCCTTGCCCCGGGAGTGCCGCCCAAGTGTGCGTTGTGCGTGCGCGAGAGTGTGCGACGTGCGTTGGTCGCGAGCATGTGCTGCATTTCGAGCAAGGCACGCAGCCAGCCCGCGGCCAAGGCCAAGGCCATGGCACCCAGCCACGCCGCTGCCATGGCCCAGGCACGCAGCCACCCCGCGGCCAAGGCCGTGTGCTGTAGCTCACAGATCTGGGCCAACTTTCTTGTTTCCGGGGCGGTACGGGATTTTGGGGTGATGCATTAGTTACTTACGACAGTCGAACGTCTGAGAAGACGGGAGTCGATTCCGAGGTCCGAACCTCGTTTTACGGCCGATTTACCGAACGTGCGGGGGTGCGAAAAGGGGACGAAACGTGCCCGCGAATTGGTCCGGTTGTGGTAGAACTGGGCCGGGGGCCTCCTCACGGTGCTAGTACTGTTTTCCTCTCGAATAAATGGCGAAAATAATGCGGGAGGCCCTGCACCCATTTTTCCGCCCGAAAAAGGTCAAAATCCGTGAGCTATAACACACGGATTGCGGCCAAATTTCGCGTTTCGGGGGCGGCGTGGGATTTTTGGCTGGCGTGGTCGGGTTTGGTGGGAGTGGGTGGCGGGAGAAAACGGAATCCAATTCCGAGCTCCGAAACTCGTTTTACGGCCATTTTACCGCCAGAGAACGGGTTCCCCAACAGGTGGGCCAACTCGTCCGATTCAGGCAAAACCGGAGAAAGAAATGGAAGGTAGGTGTGGATCTCCGTTTTTGGTCCAAGAATGCGAAGCAACGGCGAGGACCGTGTACTCACATTTTGGCCAAATGCTCGCCCGCGGCCAAGGCACGCGGCCACCGCGGGGCCAAGGCCAAGGCACAAGCCACGCTCAAGCTCCCTATCCTTGCCCCGGGAGTGCCGCCCAAGTGTGCGTTGTGTGTGCGCCAGAGCGTGCGACGTGCGTTGGTCGCGAGCATGTGCTGCATTTCGAGCAAGGCACGCAGCCAGCCCGCGGCCAAGGCCAAGGCCATGGCACCCAGCCACCCGGTGGCCAAGGCCTAGGCACGCAGCCAGCCCGTGGCCAAGACCAAGGCCTAGGCACGCAGCCAGCCCGCGGCCAAGGCCAAGGCCGTGGCACGCAGCCACCCCGTGGCCAAGGCCAAGGCACGCAGCCACCCCGTGGCCAAGGCCACGGCCATGGCACCCAGCCACGCCGCTGCCATGGCCCAGGCACGCAGCCACCCCGCGGCCAAGGCCGTGTGCTGTAGCTCACAGATCTGGGCCAACTTTCTTGTTTCTGGGGCGGGAGAAAACAGAATCCAATTCCGAGCTCCGAAACTCGTTTTACGGCCATTTTACCGCCAGAGAACGGGTGGGCCAACTCGTCCGATTCAGGCAAAACCGGAGAAAGAAGTGGATGGTAGGTGTGGATCTCAGTTTTTGGTCCAAGAATGCGAAGAAACGGCGAGCACCGTGTCCTCACATTTTGGCCAAATGCTCGCCCGCGGCCAAGGCACGCGGCCACCGCACGGCCAAGGCCAAGGCACAGGGCCACGCTCGAGCTCCCTATCCTTGCCCCGGGAGCGCAGCCCAAGTGTGTGTTGTGTGTGCGCGAGAGTGTGCGACGTGCCTTGGTCGCTCGCATGTGCTGCATTTCGAGCAAGGCACGCAGCCAGCCCGTGGCCAAGGTCAAGGCCATGGCACCCAGCCTCCCCGTGGCCAAGGCCAAGGCTCGCAGCCACCCCGTGGCTAAGGCCAAGGCCATGGCACCCAGCCACGCCGCTGCAAAGGCCCAGGCACGCAGCCACCCCGCGGCCAAGGCCGTGTGCTGTAGCTTACAGATCTGGGCCAACTTTCGCGTTTCTAGGGCGGTGCGGGATTTTGGGGTGATGCATTAGATACTTACGACGGTCGAACGTCGGAGAAGACGGGAGTCGATTCTGAGGTCCGAACCTCGTTTTACGGCCGATTTACCGAACGTGCGGGGTGCGAAAAGGGGACGAAACGTGCCCGCGAATTGGTCCGGTTGTAGTAGAACTGGGCCGGGGGCCTCCTCACGGTGCTAGTACTGTTTTCCTCTCGAAGAAATGGTGAAAATAATGCGGGAGGCCCTGCGCCCATTTTTCCGCCCGAAAAGGCCAAAATCCATGAGATATAGCACACGGATTGCGGCCAAATTTCCCTTTTCGGGGGCGGCGTGGGATTTTTGGCGGGCGTGGTCGAGTTTGGTGGGAGTCGGTGGGTGGGAGAGAACGGAATCCAATTCCGAGCTCCCAAACTCGTTTTACGGCCATTTTACCGCGAGAGAACGGGTGCCCAAACGGGTGGGCCAACTCGTCGGATTCAGGCAAAACCAGAGAAAGAAGTGGAAGGTAGGTGTGGATCTCAGTTTTTGGTCCAAGAATAAAAAGAGAAGGCGAGGACCGTGTGCTCACATTTTGGCCAAATGCTCGCCCGCGGCTAAGCCCAAGGCGAAGGCCCGCGGTCACCCCGCGGCCAAGGCCAAGGCACAGGGCCATGCTCGAGCTCCCTATCCTTGCCCCGGGAGCGCGGCCCAAGTGTGTGTTGTGTGTGCGCGAGAGTGTGCGACGTGCCTTGGTCGCGAGCATGTGCTGCATTTCGAGCAAGGCACTTAGCCAGCCAGCGGCCAAGGCCAAGGCTCGCAGCCACCCCGCGGCCAAGGCCAAGGCCATGGCACCCAGCCACCCCGCGGCCAAGGCCTAGGCACGCAGCCACCCCGCGGCCAAGGCCAAGGCCATGGCACCCAGCCACCCCACGGCCAAGGCCAAGGCCGTGTGCTGTAGCTCACGGATCTTGGCCAACTTTCGCGTTTCCGGGGCGGTGCAGGATTTTGGGGTGATGCATTAGATACGTGCGACAGTCGAACGTCGGAGAAGACGGGAGTCGATTCCGAGGTCCGAACCTCGTTTTACCTCTGATTTACCGAACGTGCGGGGGTGCGAAAAGGGGACGAAATGTGCCCGCGAATTGGTCCGGTTGTGGTAGAACTGGGCCGGGGGCCTCCTCACGGTGCTAGTACTGTTTTCCTCTCGAAGAAATGGCGAAAATAATGCGGGAGGCCCTGCGCCCATTTTTCCGCCCGAAGAGGCCAAAATCCGTGAGCTATAGGACACAGATTGCGGCCAAATTTCGCGTTTCGGGGGCGGCGTGGGATTTTTGGCTGGCGTGGTCGGGTTTGGTGGGAGTCGGTGGCGGGAGAAAAGGGAATCCAATTCCGAGCTCCAAAACTCGTTTTACGGCCATTTTACCGCCAGAGAACGGGTGCCCAAACCGGTGGGCCAACTCGTCCAATTCAGGGAAAACCGGAGAAAGAAGTGGAAGGTAGGTGTGGATCTCAGTTTTTGGTCCAAGAATACGAAGCAACGGCGAGGACCGTGTGCTCACATTTTGGCCAAATGCTCGCCCGCGGCCAAGGCCAAGGCCAAGGCACGCGGCCACCCCGCGGCCAAGGCCAAGGCACAGGGCCACGCTCGAGCTCCCTATCCTTGCCCCGGGAGCGCGGCCCAAGTGTGTGTTGTGTGTGCACGAGAGTGTACGACGTGCCTTGGTCGCGAGCATGTGCTGCATTTCGAGCAAGGCACGCAGCCAGTCCGCGGCCAAGGTCAAGGCACGCAGCCACCCCGCGGCCAAGGCCAAGACTCGCAGCCCGCACGCGCGCGGCATCAACGGCCAATGCATATAGCGGGCGTGGCCCAAGCGTCTGTCCGACTTTGTTTGGGATGAAATTTTAGGAGGTGACATATTTCGACCGAAGTTATCTTACGGGACTCAAAAGTGGGGGAAACAGCGCGGAAGCTCCAGGCCCCATTTTTCGGGCCAAAATGGCCAAAGACCGTGTGCTGTAGCTCGCGGATCTGGTCCAACTTTCGTGCCGCGGCCAATGCCCAGGTATGGTGCAGCCAACGCGCGCTCCTGAGGCAAGGATAGGGAGCTTGAGCGTGGCCCCGTGCCTTGGCCGTGAGCACCCGTTTTGCCCCCCACTCCCAGCATGCCACGTGAGGCCAAAAACACCTCTTTTCGTGCTACGAAATATTTTTCTCTTTCTATTTAATAGTATTTCACATTTTTTTCTACCATCATGGAAAAAATCACACCGTAATTCAATATACTTTTTTTTTGGGGGGGTGAGAGTCAGCTCTAGGACTGGTGGTGTCTACTGCTGGTGGGTCCAAAATTGCTCTAATACCTCGATTGTCGATTGCATATATATCCTAATATGCAGCAGAAAATAATTTTTAAATTAAATGTGAAATATTCAGATATGTTGTTTTTGAAATTAATGTAATAATATTTGAAGAGAATATTCGAAGCTTTAGCTCTCGCTTGAACCCCTAACATGTAGGTCAAAAATGCAAATAAATTTTCAAGCCTACCATTGAGACAACTTAAAATATCAATATACAACTCGCAAATAAAATTTATATTTGGATCTAAGATACAAATTAATTATAAATCAAATAATTAATGATTTCACATCACAATTGGACATTTAAGTTGCTGCTTTCTGTGGTGAAATACAAATTAAAATGTCTTATTGTTGAAAAATGTTAGGGTTAAAAAATTCGTGCTACAAAAAATGTGTGAAAACATAAGAGAAACACAAAATTAAGGTTCGGGAAAGCCCCGCAAGTTTGTGTTGTGTGTGCGCGAGAGTGTGCGACGTGCCTTGGTCGCGAGCATGTGCTGCATTTTGAGCAAGGCACGCAGCCAGCCCGCGGCCAAGGACAAGGCACGCAGCCAGCCCGCGGCCAAGGACAAGGCACGCAGCCACCCCGCGGCCAAGGCCAAGGCCATGGCACACAGCCACCCCGCGGCCAAGGCCTAGGCACGCAGCCAGCCCGCGGCCAAGGCCAAGACCATGGCACCAAGCCACCCCGCGGCCAAGGCCTAGGCACGCAGCCACCCCGTGGCCAAGGCCAAGGCCATGGCACCCAGCCACCGCGCGGCCAAGGCCTAGGCACCAGAGCAACGCACGCAGCCACCCCGCGGCCAAGGCCAAGGGCATGGCACCCAGCCACCCCGCGGCCAAGGCCAAGGCCATGGCACCCAGCCACCCCGCGGCCAAAGCCAAGGACATGGCACCCAGCCACCCCGCGGCCAAGGCCTAGGCACGCAGCCACCCCGCGGCCAAGGCCAAGGCCATGGCACCCAGCCACCCCGCGGCCAAGGCCAAGGCACGCAGCCACCCCGCGGCCAAGGCCAAGGCACGCAGCCACCCCGTGGCCAAGGCCAAGGCACGCAGCCACCCCGTGGCCAAGGCACGCAGCCACCCCGTGGCCAAGGCCAAGGCCATGGCACCCAGCCACGCCGCTGCCAAGGCCTAGGCACGCAGCCACCCCGCGGCCAAGGCCTAGGCACGCAGCCACCCCGCGGCCAAGCCCAAGGCCATGGCACCCAGCCACCCCGTGGCCAAGGCCAAAGCACGCAGCCACCCCGCGGCCAAGGCCAAGGCACGCAGCCACCCCGTGGCCAAGGCCAAGGCCATGGCACCCAGCCACGCTGCTGCCAAGGCCCAGGCACGCAGCCACCCCGCGGCCAAGGCCGTGTGCTGTAGCTCACGGATCTTGGCCAACTTTCACGTTTCCTGAGCGGTGCAGGATTTTGGGGTGATGCATTAGATACGTACGACAGTCGAACATCAGAGAAAACGGGAGTCGATTCCGAGCTCCGAACCTCGTTTTACGGCCGATTTACCGAACGTGCGGGGGTGCGAAAAGGGGACGAAACGTGCCCGCGAATTGGTCCGGTTGCGGTAGAACTGGGCCGGGGGCCTCCTCACGGTGCTAGTACTGTTTTACACTCGAAGAAATGGCGAAAATAATGTGGGAGACCCTGCGCCCATTTTTCCGCCCGAAAAGGCCAAAATCCGTGAGCTATAGCACACGGATTGCGGCCAAATTTCGCGTTTTGGGGGCGGCGTGGGATTTTTGGCTGGCGTGGTCGGGTTTGGCGGGAGTTGGTGGCGGGAGAAAACGGAATCCAATTCCGAGCTCCGAAACTCGTTTTACGGCCATTTTACTGCCAGAGAATGGGTGCCCAAACGGGTGGGCCAACACGTACGATTCAGGCAAAACCGGAGAAAGAGGTGGAAGGTAGGTGTGGATCTCAATTTTTGGTCCAAGAATACGAAGCAACGGCGAGGACCGTGTGCTCACATTTTGGCCAAATGCTCGCCCGCGGCCAAGGCCAAGGCACAGGGCAAGCCTCGAGCTCCCTATCCTTGGCCCGGGAGCGTGACCCAAGTTTGTGTTGTGTGTGCGCGAGAGTGTGCGACGTGCCTTGGTCGCGAGCATGTGCTGCATTTCGAGCAAGGCACGCAGCCAGCCCACGGCCAAGGCCAAGGCCATGGCACCCAGCCACCCCGCGGCCAAGGCCTAGGCACGCAGCCACCCCGCGGCGAAGGCCAAGGCCATGGCACCCAGCCAACCTGCGCCCAAGGCCAAGGCACGCAGCCACCCCGTGGCGAAGGCCAAGGCACGCAGCCACCCCGTGGACAAGGCCAAGGCCATGGCACCCAGCCACGCCGCTGCCAAGGCCTAGGCACGCAGCCACCCCGCGGCCAAGGCCTTGTGCTGTAGCTCACGGATCTTGGCCAACTTTTGCGTTTCCGGGGCGGTGCGGGATTTTGGAATGATGCATTAGATACGCAATTGGATTCCGTTTTCTCCCGCCACCGACTCCCACCAAACCCGACCACACCAACCCAAAATCCCACGCCGCCCCCGAAACGCGAAATTTGGCCACAATCCGTGTGCTATTGTCCACGGATTTTGGCCTTTTCTGGCGGAAAAATGGGCGCAGGGCCTCCCGCATTATTTTTTCCATTTCTTCGAGCGGAAAGCAGTACTTGCGCCGTGAGGAGGCCCCCGGCCCAATTCTACCACAATCGGACCAATTCGAGGGCACGTTTCATCCCCTTTTCGCACCCCCGCGGCCTCAGTAAATCGGCCGTAAAACGAGGTTCGGACCTCGAAATCGACTCCCCTCTTTTCCGACGTTCGACTGTCGCACGTATCTAATGCATCACCGAAAAATCCCGCACCGCCCCGGAAACGCGAAAGTTGGCCAAGATCCGTGAACTACAGCTCACGGCCTTGGCCTTGCCCGCGGGGTGGCTGCGTGCCATGGCCTTGGCCTTGGCCTCGGGGTGGCTGCGTGCCAAGGCCTTGGCCGCGGGGTGGCTGCGTGCCTAGGCCTTGGCCGCGGGCTGGCTCCGTGCCTTTCTCGAAATGCACCATATGCTCGCGACCAAGGCAGGTCGCACACTCTCAGGCACACACAACACACACTCCCACTGCGCTCCCGAGGCAAGGATAGGGAGCTCGAGCGTGGCCCTGTGCCTTGGCCTTGGCCGCGGGGTGGCTGCGTGGCTTGGCCTTGGCCGCGGGCGAGCATTTGGCCAAAATGTGAGCACACGGTCCTCGCCGTTTCTTCGTATTCTTGGACCAAAAACTGAGATCCACACCTACCTTCCACTTCTTTCTCCGGTTTTGCCAGAATCGGACGAGTTGGCCCACCCGTTTGGGCACCCGTTCGCTGCCGGTAAGATGGCCGTAAAACGAGTTTCGTAGCTCGGAATTGGATTCCATTTTCTCCCGCCACCAACTCCCACTAAACCCGACAACGCCAGCCAAAAATCCCACGCCCCCCCCGAAACGCGAAATTTGGCCACAATCCATCTGCTATATCTCACGGATTTTGGCCTTTTCTGGCGGAAAAATGGGCGCAGGGCCTCCCGCATTATTTTTGCCATTTCTTCGAGCGGAAAGCAGTACTTGCGCCGTGAGGAGGCCCCCGGCCCAGTTCTACCACAATCGGACCAATTCAAGGGCACGTTTCGTCCCCTTTTCGCACCTCCGCAACCTCGGTAAATCGGCCGTAAAACGAGGTTCCGACCTCGAAATCGACTCCCCTCTTTTCCAACGCTCGACTGTCGCACGTATCTAATGCATCACCCCAAAATCCCGCACCGCCCCGGATACGCGAAAGTTGGCCAAGATCCGTGAGCTACAGCACACGGCCTTGGCCTTGGCCGCGGGGTGGCTGCGTGCCATGGCCTTGGCCTTGGCCTCGGGGTGGCTGCGTGCCAAGGCCTTGGGCGCGGGCTGGCTGCGTGACTAGGCCTTGGGCGCGGGCTGGCTGCGTGACTAGGCCTTGGCCAAGGGCTGGCTGGGTGCGATGGCCTTGTCGCGGGCTGGCTGGGTGCCATGGCCTTGGCCGCGTGGTGGACGCGTGCCTTGGCTTTGTCCACGGGGTGGCTGCGTGCCTCGGCCTTGGCCTTGGCCGCGGGCTGGCTCCGTGCCTTGCTCGAAATGCAGCACATGCTCGCGACCAAGGCAGGTCGCACACTCTCACGCACACACAACACACACTCCGGCCGCGCTCCCGAGGCAAGTATAGGGAGCTCGAGCGTGGCCCTGTGCCTTGGCTTTGGCCGCGGGGTGGCTGCGTGGCTTGGCCTTGGCCGCGGACGAGCATTTGGCCAAAATGTGAGCACACGGTCCTCGCCGTTTCTTCATATTCTTGGACAAAAACTGAGATCCACACCTACCTTCCACTTCTTTCTCCGGTTTTGCCTGAATCGGACGAGTTGGCCCACCCGTTTGGGCACCCGTTCGCTGCCAGTAAGATGGCCGTAAAACGAGTTTCGGAGCTCGGAATTGGATTCCGTTTTCTCCCGCCACCGACTCCCACCAAACCCGACGATGCCATCCCAAAATTGCACGCCGCCCCCGAAACGCGAAATTTGGCCACAATCCGTGTGCTATATAGCTCACGGATTTTGGCCTTTTCTGGCGGAAAAATGGGCGCAGGGCCTCCCGCATTATTTTTGCCATTTCTTCAAGCGAAAAGCAGTACTTGCGCCGTGAGGAGGCCCCCGGCCCAGTTCTACCACAATCGGACCAATTCGAGGGCACGTTTCGTCCCCTTTTCGCACCCCCGCACCCTCCGTAAATCGGCCGTCAAACGAGGTTCGGACCTCGAAATCGACTCCCCTCTTTTCCGACGTTCGACTGTGGCACGTATCTAATGCATCACCCCAAAATCCTGCACCGCCCCGGAAACGCGAAAGTTGGCCAAGATCCGTGAAGGGACAGCACACGGCCTTGGCCTTGGCCGCGGGGTGGCTGGGTGCCATGGCCTTGGCCTTGGCCTCGGGGTGACTGCGTGCCATGGCCTAGGCCACGGGGTGGCTGCGTGCCTCGGCCTTGGCCTTTGCCGCAGGCTGGCTCCGTGCCTTGCTCGAAGTGCAGCACATGCTCGCGACCAAGGCAGGTCGCACACTCTCACGCACACACAACACACACTCGGGCCGCGCTACCGAGGCAAGCATAGGGAGCTCGAGCGTGGCCCTGTGCCTTGGCGTTGGCCGGGGGTGGCTGCGTGGCCTTGGCCTTGGCCGCGGGGTGGCTGCGTGCCATGGCCTTGGCCTTGGCCACCGGGTGGCTGTGTGCCAAGGCCTTGGCCACGGGGTGGCTGCGTACCAAGGCCTTGGCCGCGGGCTGGCTGGGTGCCATTGCCTTGGCCGAGGGGTGGACGCGTGCCTAGGCCTTGGCCGCGGGGTGGACGCGTGCCTAGGCCTTGGCCACGGGGTGGCTGCGTGCCTATGCCTTGGCCTTGGCCGCGGGCTGGCTACATGCCTTTCTCGAAATGCAGCATATGCTCGCGGCCAAGGCAGGTCGTACACTCTCACGCACACACAACACACACTCCGGCAGCGCTCCCGAGGCAAGGATAGGGAGATCGAGCGTGGCCCTGTGCCTCAGGGTTGGCCGCGGGGTGGCTGCATTGCTTGGCCTTGGCCGCGGGCGAGCATTTGGCCAAAATGTGAGCACACGGTCCTCGCCGTTTCTTCGTATTCTTGCACCAAAAACTGAGATCCACACCAACCTTCCACTTTCTTCACCGGTTTTGCCTGAATCGGACGAGCTGGCCCACCCGTTTGGGCACCCGTTCGCTGCCGGTAAGATGGCCGTAAAATGAGTTTCGGAGCTCGGAATTGGATTCCGTTTTCTCCCGCCGCCGACTCCCACCAAACCCAACGACGCCAGCCTAAAATCCCACGCCGCCCCCGAAACGCGAAATTTGGCCACAATCCGTGTGCTATAGCTTACGGATTTTGGCCTTCTCTGGCGGAAAAATGGGCGCAGGGCCTCCCGAATTATTTTTTCCATTTCTTCGAGCGGAAAGCAATACTTGCGCCGTGAGGAGGCCCCCAGCCCAGTTCTACAACAATCGGACCAATTCGAGGGCACGTTTCGTCCCCTTTTTGCACCCCCGCACCCTCGGTAAATCGGCCGTAAAACGAGGTTCGGACCTCGAAATCGACTCCCCTCTTTTCCAATGCTCGACTGTCGTACGTATCTAATGCATCACCCCAAAATCCTGCACCGCCCCGGAAAAACGAAAGTTGGCCAAGATCCGTGATCAACAGCACACGGCCTTGGCCTTGTCCGCGGGGTGGCTGCGTGCCATGGCCGCGGGGTGGCTGCGTGCCATGGCCTTGGCCTTGGCCTTGGGGTGGCTGCGTGCCGAGGCCTTGGCTGCGGGGTGGCTGGGTGCCATGGCCTTGGCCTTGGCCACCGGGTGGCTGTGCGCCAAGGCCTTTGCCGCGGGGTGGCTGCGTGCCCAGGCCTTGGCCGCGGGCTGGCTGGGTGCCATGGCCTTGGCCGCGGGGTGGACGCGTGCCTTGGCCTTCGCCACGGGGTGGCTGCGTGCCTCGGCCTTGGCCTTCGCCGCGGGCTGGCTCCGTGCCTTGCTCGAATTACAGCACATGCTCGCGACCAAGGCAGGTCGAACACTCTCAAGCGTACACAACACACACTCCGGCCGCGCTCGCGAGGCAAGGATAGGGAGCTCGAGCGTGGCCCTGTGCCTTGGCGTTGGCCGCGGGGTGGCTGCGTGGCTTGGCCTTGGCCGCGGGCGAGCATTTGGCCAAAATGTGAGCACACGGTCCTCGCCGTTTCTTCGTATTCTCAGACCAAAAACTGAGATCCACACCTACCTTCCACTTCTTTCTCCGGTTTTACCTGAATCGGACGAGTTGGCCCACCCGTTTGGGCACCCGTTCACTGCCGGTAAGATGGCCGTAAAACCAGTTTCGGAGCTCAGAATTGGATTCCGTTTTCTCCCGCCACCGACTCCCACCAAACCCGACCACGCCAGCCCAAAATCCCACGCCGCCCCAGAAACGCGAAATTTGGCCACAATCCGTGTGCTATAGCTCACGGATTTTGGCCTTTTCTGGCGGAAAAATGGGTGCATGGCCTCCCGCATTATTTTTGCCATTTCTTCGAGCGGAAAGCAGTACTTACGCCGTGAGGAGGCCCCCAGCCCAGTTCTACCACAATCGGACCAATTCGAGGGCACGTTTCGTCACCTTTTCGCACCCCCGCACCCTCGGTAAATCGGCCATAAAACGAGGTTCCGACATTGAAATTGACTCCCCTCTTTACCGACGTTCGACAGTCGCACGTATCTAATGCATCACCCCAAAATACCGCACCGCCCCGGAAACGCGAAAGTTGGCCAAGATCCGTGAGCGACAGCACACGGCCTTGTCCTTGGCCGCGGGGTGGCTGCGGGCCATGGCCTTGGCCTTGGCCTCGGGGTGGCTGCGTGCCATGGCCTTGGCCTTGCCCACCGGGTGGTTGTGTGCCAAGGCCTTGGCCGCGGGCTGGCTGGGTGCCATGGCCTTGGCTTCGGGGTGGACGCTTGCCTTGGCCTTGGCCACGGGGTGGCTGCGTGCCTCGGCCTTGGCCTTGGCCACGGGGTGGCTGCGTGCCTCGGCCTTGGCCTTGGCCGCAGGCTGGCTCCGTGCCTTGCTCCAAATGCAGCACATGCTCGCGACCAAGGCAGGTCGCACACTCTCACGCACACACAACACACACTCCCACCGCGCTCCCGAGGCAAGGATAGGGAGCTCGAGCATGGCCCTGTGCCTTGGCGTTGGCCGCGGGGTGGCTGAGTGGCTTGGCCTTGGCCGCGGGCGAGCATTTGGCCAAAATGTGAGCACACGGTCCTCGCCGTTTCTTCGTATTGTTGGACAAAAAACTGAGATCCACACCTACCTTCCACTTCTTTCTCCGGTTTTGCCTGATTCGGACGAGTTGGCCCACCCGTTTGGGCACCCGTTCGCTGCCGGTAAGATGGCCGTAAAACCAGTTTTGGAGCTCAGAATTGGATTCCGTTTTCTCCTGCCACCGACTCCCACCAAACCCGACCACGCCAGCCCAAAATCCCACGCCGCCCCAGAAACGCGAAATTTGGCCACAATCCGTGTGCTATAGCTCACGGATTTTGGCCTTCTCTGGCGGAAAAATGGGTGCATGGCCTCCCGCATTATTTTTGCCATTTCTTCGAGCGGAAAGCAGTACTTGTGCCGTGAGGAGGCCCCCGGCCCAGTTCTACCGCAATCGGACCAATTCAAGGGCACGTTTCGTCACCTTTTCGCACCCCCGCACCCTCGGTAAATCGGCCATAAAACGAGCCGATTTACCGAACGTGCGGGGGTGCGAAAAGGGGACGAAACGTGCCTGCGAATTGGTCCGGTTGTGGTAGAACTGGGCCAGGGGCCTCCTCACGGTGCTAGTACTGTTTTACGCTCGAAGAAATGGCGAAAATAATGCGGGAGGCCCTGTGCCCATTTTTCCGCCCGAAAAGGCCAAAATCCGTGGACTATAGCACACGGATTGCGGCCAAATTTCGTGTTTCGGGGGCGGCGTGGGATTTTTGGCTGACGTGGTCGGGTTTGGTGGGAGTCGGTGGCGGGAGAAAACGGAATCCAATTCCGAGCTCCGAAACTCGTTTAACGGCCATTTTACCGCCAGAGAACGGGTGGGCCAACTCGTCCGATTCAGCCAAAACCGGAGAAAGAAGTGGAAGGTATGTGTGGATCTAAGTTTTTGGTCCAAGAATACGAAGAAACGGCGAGGACAGTGTGCCAAATGCTCGCCCGCGGCCAATGCCAAGGCACAGGGCCACGCTCGAGCTCCCTATCCTTGCCTCGGGAGAGCGGCCGGAGTGTGTGTTGTGTGTGTGTGAGAGTGTGCGACCTGCCTTGGTCGCGAGCATGTGCTGGATTTTGAGCAAGGCACGGAGCCAGCCCGCGGCCAAGGGCAAGGCAGAGGCACGCAGCCACCCCGTGGCCAAGGCCAAGGCACGCGTCCACCCCGCGGCCAAGGCCATGGCACCCAGCCAACCCGCGGCCAAGGCCATGGCACCCAGCCAGCCCGCGGCCAAGGCCTAGGCACGCAGCCACCCCGCGGCCAAGGCCTTGGCACGCAGCGACCCCGACGCCAAGGCCAAGGCCATGGCACACAGCCACCCAGCGGCGAAGACCAAGGCCGTGTGCTGTAGGTGTGGATCTCAGTTTTTGGTCCAAGAATACGAAGAAACGGCGAGGAAAGTGTGCTCACATTTTGGCCAAATGCTCGCCCGCGGCCAAGGCCAAGCCACGCAGCCACCCCGCGGCCAACGCCAAGGCACAGGGCCACGCTCGAGCTCCCTATCCTTGCCTCGGGGGCGCGGCCGGAGTGTGTGTTGTGTGTGCGTGAGAGTGTGCGACCTGCCTTGGTCGCGAGCATATGCTGCATTTCGAGAAAGGCACGTAGCCAACCCACGGCCAAGGCCAAGGCCGAGGCACGCAGCCACCCCGGGGCCAAGGCCTAGGCACGCGTCCACCCCGCGGCCAAGGCCATGGCACACAGCCACCCGGTGGCCAAGGACAAGGCCATGGCACCCAGCCACCCTGCGGCCAAGGCCTAGGCACGCAGCCACCCCGCGGCCAAGGCCAAGGCCGTGTGCTGTCGCTCATGGATCTGGCCAACTTTCGCGTTTCCGGGGCGGTGTGGGATTTTGGGGTGATGCATTAGATACGTGCGGCATTCGAACGTCGGAAAAGAGGGGAGTCGATTTCGAGGTCCGAACCTCGTTTTACGGCCGATTTACCGAGGGTGCGGGGGTGTGAAAAGGGGACGAAACGTGCCCTCGAATAGGTCCGATTGTGGTAGAACTGGGCCGGGGGCCTCCTCATGGCACAAGTGCTGCTTTCCGCTCGAAGAAATGGCAAAAATAATGCGGGAGGCCCTGCGCCCATTTTTCCGCCAGAAAAGGCCAAAATCCGGGAGCTATAGCACACGGATTGTGGCCAAATTTCGCGTTTCGGGGGCGGCGTGGGATTTTGGGCTGGCGTCGTCGGGTTTGGTGGGAGTCGGTGGCGGGAGAAAACGGAATCCAATTCATTTTACAGCCATCTTACCGGCAGCGAACGGGTGCCCAAACGGGTGGGCCAACTCGTCCGATTCAGGCAAACCCGGAGAAAGAAGTGAAAGGTAGGTGTGGATCTCAGTTTTTGGTCCAAGAATACGAAGAAACGGCGAGGACCGTGTACTCACATTTTGGCCAAATGCTCGCCCGCGGCCAAGGCCAAGCCACGCAGCCACCCCGCGGCCAACGCCAAGCCACACGGCCACGCTCGAGCTCCCTATCCTTGCCTCGGGAGCATGGCCCGAGTGTGTGTTGTGTGTGCGTGAGAGTGTGCGACCTGCCTTGGTCGCGAGCATGTGCTGCATTTCGAGCAAGGCACGGAGCCAGCCCGCGGCCAAGGCCAAGGCCGAGGCACGCAGCCACCCCGTGGCCAAGGCCAAGGCACGCGTCCACCCCGCGGCCAAGGCCATGGCACCCAGCCAGCCTGCAGCCAAGGCCATGGCACCCAGCCAGCCCGCGGCCAAGGCCTTGGCGCACAGCCACCGGTGGCCAAGGCCAAAGCTATGGAACGCAGCCACCCCGAGGCCAAGGCCAAGGCCATTGCCCACAGCCACCCCGCAGCCAAGGCCAAGGCCATGTGCTGTCGCTCACGGATCTTGGCCAACTTTCGCTTTTCCGGGGCAGTGTGGGATTTTGGGGTGATGCATTAGATACATGCGACAGTTGAACGGCGGAAAAGAGGGGAGTCGATTTCGAGGTCCAAACCTCGTTTTACGGCCGATTTACCGAGGGTGCGGGCGAGCGAAAAGGGGACGAAACGTGCCCTCGAATAGGTTCGATTGTGGTAGAACTGGGCCGGGGGCCTCCACACGGCGCAAGTTCTGCTTTCCGCTCGAAGAAATGGCAAAAATAATGCGGGAGCCCCTGCGCCCATTTTCCCGCCAGAAAAGGCCAAAATCCGTGAGCTATAGCACACGGATTGTGGCCAATTTCGCGTTTCGGAGGCGGCGTGGGATTTTGTTCTGGCATCATCGGGTTTGGTGGGAGTCGGTGGCGGGAGAAAACGGAATCCAATTCCGAGCTCCGAAACTCGTTTTACGGCCATCTTACCGGCAGCGAACGGGTGCCCAAACGGGTGGGCCAACTCGTCCGATTCAGTCAAACCCGGAGAAAGAAGTGAAAGGTAGGTGTGGATCTCAGTTTTTGGTCCAAGAATACGAAGAAACGGCGAGGACCGTGTACTCACATTTTGGCCAAATCCTCGCCCGCGGCCAAGGCCAAGCCACACAGCCATCCCGCGGCCAACGCCAAGGCACAGGGCCACGCTCGAGCTCCCTATCCTTGCCTCGGGAGCGTGGCCCGAGTGTGTGTTGTGTGTGCGTGAGTGTGTGCGACCTGCCTTGGTCGCGAGCATGTGCAGCATTTCGAGCAAGGCACGGAGCCAGCCCGCGGCCAAGGCCAAGGCCGAGGCACGCAGCCACCCCGTGGCCAAGGCCAAGGCACGCGTCCACCCCGCGGCCAAGGCCATGGCACCCAGCCAGCCTGCAGCCAAGGCCATTGCACCCAGCCAGCCCGCGGCCAAGGCCTTGGCACACAGCCACCCGGTGGCCAAGGCTAAGGCCATTGCCCACAGCCACCCCGCAGCCAATGCCAAGGCCGTGTGCTGTCGCTCACGGATCTTGGCCAACTTTCGCTTTTCCGGGGCGGTGCGGGATTTTGGGGTGATGCATTAGATACATGCGACAGTCGAACGGCAGAAAAGAGGGGAGCCGATTTCGAGGTCCGAACCTCGTTTTACGGCCGATTTACCGAGGGTGCGGGGGTGCGAAAATGGGACGAAACGTGCCCTCGAATAGGTTTGATTGTCGTAGAACTGGGCCGGGGGCCTTCGCACGGCGCATGTTCTGCTTTCCGCTCGAAGAAATGGTAAAAATAATGCGGGAGGCCCTGCGCCCATTTTTCCGCCAGAAAAGGCCAAAATCCGTGAGCTCTAGCACACGGATTGTGGCCAATTTCACGTTTCGGGGGCGGCGTGGGATTTTGTTCTGGCATCATCGGGTTTGGTGGGAGTCGGTGGAGGGAGAAAACGGAATCCAATTCCGAGCTCCGAAACTCGTTTTACGGCCATCTTACCGGCAGCGAACGGGTGCCCAAACGGGTGGGCCAACTCGTCCGATTCAGGCAAACCCGGAGAAAGAAGTGAAAGGTAGGTGTGGATCTCAGTTTTTGGTCCAAGAATACGAAGAAACGGCGAGGACAGTGTACTCACATTTTGGCCAAATGCTCGCCCGTGGCCAAGGCCAAGCCACGCAGCCACCACGCGGACAACGCCAAGGCACACGGCCACACTCGAGCTCCCTATACTTGCATCGGGAGCGCGGCCCGAGTGTGTATTGTGTGTGCGAGAGAGTGTGCGACCTGCCTAGGTCGCGAGCATGTGCTGCATTTCGAGCAAGGCACGGAGCCAGCCCGCGGCCAAGGCCAAGGCCGAGGCACGCAGCCACCCCTTGGCCAAGGCCAAGGCACGCGTCCACCCCGTGGCCAAGGCCATGGCACCCAGCCAGCCCAAAATCGCACGCCGCCCCTGAAACGCGAAATTTGGGCACAAGCCGTGCGCTATAGCTCACGGATTTTGGCCTTTTCTGGCGTAAAAATGGGCGCAGGGCCTCCCGGATTATTTTTGCCATTTCTTCGAGCGGAAAGCAGTACTTGCGCCGTGAGGAGGCTCCCGGCCCAGTTCTACCACAATCGGACCAATTCGAGGGCACGTTTCGTCCCCTTTTCGCACTCCCGCACCCTCTGTAAATCGGCCGTAAAACGAGGTTCGGACCTCGAAATCGACTCCCCTCTTTTCCAACGTTCGACTGTCGCACGTATCTAATGCATCACCCCAAAACCCCGCACCGCCCCGGAAACGCGAAAGTTGGCCAAGATTCGTGAGCGACAGCACACGGCCTTGGCCTTGGCCGCGGGGTGGCTGCGTGCCAAGGCCTTGGCCGCGAGTTGGCTGCGTGCCTAGGCCTTGGCCGCGGGCTGGCTGGGTGCCATGGCCTTCGCCGCGGGGTGGACGCGTGCCTAGGCCTTGGACACGGGGTGGCTGCGTGCCTCGGCCATGGCCTAGGCCGCGGGCTGGCTACGTGCCTTTCTCGAAATGCAGCATATGCTCGCGACCAAGGCAGGTCGCACACTCTCACACACACACAACACACACTCCGGCCGCACTCCCGAGGCAAGGATAGGGAGCTCGAGCGTGGCCCTGTGCCTTGGCGTTGGCCGCGGGGTGGCTGCGTGGCTTGGCCTTGGCCGCGGGCGAGCATTTGGCAAAAATGTGAGCACGCGGTCCTCGCCGTTTCTTCGTATTCTTGGACCAAAAACTGAGATCCACACCTACCTTCCACTTCTTTCTCCGGTTTTGCCTGAATCGGACGAGTGGGCCCACCCGTTTGGGCACCCGTTCGCTACCGGTAAGATGGCCGTAAAACGAGTTTCGGAGCTCGGAATTGGATTCCGTTTTCTGCCGCCACCGACTCCCACCAAGCCCGACAACGCCAGCCCAAAATCCCATGCCGCCCCCTAAACGCGAAATTTGGCCACAATCCGTGTACTATAGCTCACGGATTTTGGCCTTTTATGGCGGAAAAATGGGCGCAGGGCCTCCCGCATTATTTTTGCCATTTCTTCGAGCGGAAAGCAGTACTTGAGCCATGAGGAGGCTCCCGGTCCAGTTCTACCACAATCAAACCAATTCGAGGGCACGTTTCGTCCCCTTTTCGCACCCCCGCACCCTCGGTAAATCGGCCGTAAAACGAGGTTCAGACCTCGAAATCGACTCCCCTCTTTTCCGACGTTCGACTGTCGCACGTATCTAATGCATCACCCCAAAATCCCGCACCACCCTGGAAACGCGAAAGTAGGCCAAGATCCGTGAGCGACAGCACACGCTCTTGGCCTTGGTCGCGGGGTGGCTTCGGGCCATGCCCTTGTCCTTGGCCTCGGGGTGGCTGCGTGCCATGGCCTTGGCCTTGGCCACCCGGTGGCTGTGTGCCAAGGCCTTGGCCGCGGGCTGGCTGGGTGCCATGGCCTTGGCCACGGGCTGGCTGGGTGCCATGGCCTTGGCCGCGGGGTGGACGCGTGCCTTGGCCTTGGCCACGGGGTAGCTGCGTGCCTCGGCCTTGGCCTTGGCCACGGGGTAGCTGCGTGCCTCGGCCTTGGCCTTGGCCGCGGGCTGGCTCCGTGCCTTGTTCGAAATGCAGCACATGCTCGGAGGCGTTGGCCGCGGGGTGGCTGTAAAACGAGGGCGGTGTGGAATTTTGGGCTGGCGTGGTCAGGTTTGGTGGGAGTCAGTGGCGGGAGAAAACGGAATCCAATTCCGACATCCGAAACTCGTTTTACAGCCATCTTACCGGCAGCGAACGGGTGCCCAAACGGGTGGGCCCACTCGTCCGATTCAGGCAAAACCGGAGAAAGAAGTGGAAGGTAGGTGTGGATCTCAGTTTTTGGTCCAAGAATACGAAGAAATGGCGAGGACCGTGTGCTCACATTTTGGCCAAATGCTCGCCCGCGGCCAAGGCCAAGCCATGCAGCCACCCCGCGGCCAACGCCAAGGCACAGGGCCACGATCGAGCTCCCTAACCTTGCCTCCGAGCTCCGAAACTCGTTTTGCAGCCACCCCGCGGCCAAGGCCATGGCACGCAGCCACCCCGAGGCCAAGGCCTTGGCACGCAGCCACCCCGAGGCCAAGGCCTTGGCACGCAGCCACCCCGAGGCCAAGGCCTTGGCACGCAGCCACCCCGAGGCCAAGGCCAAGGCCATGGCACCCAGCCAGCCCGCGCCCAAGGCCTTGGCATGCAGCCACCCCGAGGCCAAGGCCAAGGCCATGGCACGCAGCTACCCCGCGGCCAAGGCCTGGGCCATGGCTCGCAGCCACCCCGCGGCCGAGGCCAAGGCCGTGTGCTGTAGCTCACGGATCTTGGCCAACTTTCGCGTTTCCGGGGCGGTGCGGGATTTTGGGGTGATGCATTAGATACGTGCGACAGTCAAGCGTTGGAAAAGAGGGGAGTAGATTTCCAGGTCCGAACCTCATTTTACGTCCGATTTACCGAGGGTGCGGGGGTGCGAAAAGGGGACGAAATGTGCCCTCGAATTGGTCCGATTGTGGTAGAACTGGGCCGGGGGCCTCCTCACGGCGCAAGTACTGCTTGCCGCTCGAAGAAATGGAAAAAATAATGCGGGAGGCCCTGCGCCCATTTTTCCCCCTGAAATGGCCAAAATCCGTGAGCTATAGCACACGGATTGTGGCCAAATTTTGCGTTTCGGGGGGCGGCGTGGGATTTTGGGCTGGCGTGGTCCGGTTTGGTGGGAGTCGGTGGCGGGAGAAAACGGAATCCAATTCCGAGCTCCGAAACTCGTTTTACGGCCATCTTACAGGCAGCGAACGGGTGCCCAAACGGGTGGGCCCACTCGTCCGATTCAGGAAAAATCGGAAGAAAGAAGTGGAAGGTAGGTGTGAATCTTAGTTTTTGGTCCAAGAATACGAAGAAACGGCGAGGACCATGTGCTCACATTTTGGCCAAATGCTCGCCCGCGGCCAAGGCCAAGCCATGCAGCCACCCCGCGGCCAACGCCAAAGCACAGGGCCACGCTCGAGCTCCCTATCCTTGCCTCGGAAGCGCGGCCGGAGTATGTGTTGTGTGTGCGTGAGAGTGTGTGACCTGCCTTGGTCGAGAGCATATGCTGCATTCCGAGAAATGCACGTAGCCAGCCCGCGGCCAAGGCCAAGGCCGAGGCACGCAGCCACCCCGTGGCCAAGGCCTAGGCACGTGTCCACCCCGCGGCCAAGGCCATGGCACCCAGCCAGCCCACGGCCAAGGCCAAGGCATGCAGCCACCCCGCGGCCAAGGCCTTGGCACACAGCCACCCGGTGGCCAAGGGCAAGGCCATGGCACGCAGCCACCCCGCGGCCAAGGCCTAGGCACGCAGCCACCCCGCGGCCAAGGCCAAGGCCGTGTGCTGTCGCTCACGGATCTTGTCCAACTTTCGCGTTTCCGGGGCGGTGCGGGATTTTGGGGTGATGCATTAGATACGTGCGACAGTCGAACGTCGGAAAAGAGGGGAGTCGATTTCGAGGTCCGAACCTCGTTTTACGGCCGATTTACCGAGGGTGCGGGGCTGCGAAAAGGGGACGAAACGTGCCCTCGAATTGGTCCGATTGTGGTAAAAGTGGGCCAGGGGCCTCCTCACGGCGCAAGTACTGCTTTCCGCTCGAAGAAATGGCAAAAATAATGCGGGAGGACCTGCGCCCATTTTTCCCCCGGAAAAGGCCAAAATCCGTGAGCTACAGCACACGGATTGTGGCCAAATCCTGCACCGCCCCGGAAACGCGAAAGTTGGCCAAGATCCGAGAGCTACAGCACACGGCCTTGGCCTTGGCCGCGGGGTGGCTGCGTGCCATGGCCTTGGCCTTGACCTCGGGGTGGCTGCGTGCCAAGGCCTCGGCCGCGGGGTGGCTGCGTGCCTAGGCCTTGGCCGCAGGCTGGCTGGGTGTCATGGCCTTGGCCGCGGGGTGGACGCGTGCCTTGGCCTCGGCCACAGGGTGGCTGCGTGCCTTGGCCTTGGCCTTGGCCGCGGGCTGGCTCCGTGCCTTGTTCGAAATGCAGAACATGCTCGCGACTAAGCCAGGTCGCACACTCTCACGCACACACAACACACACTCAGGCCGCGCTCCCGAGGCAAGGATAGCGAGCTCGAGCATGGTCCTGTGCCTTGGCGTTGGGCGCGGGGTGGCTGCATGGCTTGGCCTTGGCCGTGGGCGAGGATTTGGCCAAAATGTGAGCACACGGTCCTCTCTGTTTCTTCGTATTCTTGGACCAAAAACTGAGATCCACACCTACCTTCCACTTCTTTCACCGGTTTTGCCTAAATCGGACGACTAGGCCCACCCGTTTGGGCACCCGTTCACTGCCGGTAAGATGGCCGTAAAACGAGTTTCGGAGCTCGGAATTGGATTCCGTTTTCTCCCGCCACCGACTCCCACCAAACCCGACCACGCCAGCCCAAAATCCCGCACCGCCCCGGAAACGCGTAAGTTGGCCAAGATCCGTGAGCTACAGCACACGCCCTTGGCCTTGGCTGCGGGGTGGCTGCATGCCATGGCCTTGGCCTTGTCCGCGGGGTGGCTGGGTGCCATGGCCTTGGCCTTGGCCACGGGGTGGCTGCGTGCCTTGGCCTTGGCCACGGGGTGGCTGCGTGCCTTGGCCTTGGCCACGGGGTGGCTGCGTGCCTAGGACTTGGCCGCGGGGTGTCTGGGTGCCATGGCCTTGGCCTTGGCCGCGGGGTGGCTGCGTGCCTAGGCCATGGCCTTGGCCGCGGGGTGGCTGCGTGCCTTGGCTTTGGCAGCGGGCTGCCTGCGTGCCTTGCTCGAAATGCAGCAAATGCTCGCGACCAAGGCTCGTCGCACACTCTCGCGCACACACAACACAAACTTGGGCGGCGCTCCCGGGGCAAGGATAGGGAGCTTGAGCGTGGCGTTGTGCCTTGGCCGCGGGCGAGGATTTGGTGAAAATGTGAGCACACGGTCCTCGCCGATGCTTCGTATTCTTGGACCAAAAACTGAGATCCACACCTACCTTCCATTTCTTTCTCCGGTTTTGCCTGAATCGGACGAGTTGGCCCACCTGTTTGGGAACCCGTTCTCTGGCGGTAAATTGGCCGTAAAACGAGTTTCGGAACTCGGAATTGGATTCCGTTTTCTCCCGCCACCGACTCCCACCAAACCCGACCACGCCAGCCAAAAATCCCACGCCGCCCCCAAAACGCAAAACTTTGTCCGCAATCTGTGTGCTATAGCTCACGGATTTTGGCTTTTTCGGGAGGAAAAATGGGCGCAGGGCCTCCCGCATTATTTTCGCCATTTCTTCAAGAGGAATAAAGTACTAGCACCGTGAGGAGGCCCCCGTCCCAGTTCTACCACAACCGGACCAATTCGCAGGCACGTTTCGTTCCATTTTCGCACCCCCGCACGTTCGGTAAATCAGACGTAAAACGAGGCTCGGACCTCGGAATCGACTCCCGTCTTCTCCGACGTTCGACTGTCGCACGTATCTAATGCATCACCCCAAAATCCCGTCCCGCCCTGGAAACGCGAAAGTTGGCCAAGATCTGTGAGCTACAGCACACGGCCTTGGCCGCGGGGTGGCTGCGTGCCTAGGCCTTGTCCGCGGGGTGGCTGGGTGCCATGGCCTTGGCCTTTGCCGCAGGGTAGCTGATTGCCTTGGCCTTGGCCGCGGGCTGGCTGCGTACCATGCTCGAAATGCAGCACATGCTCGCGACCAAGGCCCGTCGCACACTCTCGAGCACACACAATACACACTTGGGCCGCGCTCCCGGGGCAAGGATAGGGAGCTCGAGCGTGGCCCTGTGCCTTGGCCTTGGCCGCGGGGTGGCCGCGTGCCTTGGCCTTGGCCACGGAGTGGCTGCGTGCCTTGGCCTTGGCCACGGGGTGGCTGCGTGCCTAGGCCTTGGCTGCGGGGTGGCTGGGTGCCATGGCCTTGGACTTGGCCGCGGGGTGGCTGGGTGCCATGGCCTTGGCCTTGGCCGCGGGGTGGCTGCGTGCCTTGGCGTTGGCCGCGGGGTGGCTGCGTACCTTCCGCGAAATGCAGCACCTGTGCGCGACCAAGGCACGTCGCACAGTCTCGGGCACACACAACACACACTTGGGCCGCGCTCCCGGGGCAAGGATAGGGAGCTCGAGCATGGCCCTGTGCCTTGGCCTTGGCCCCGGGGTGGCCGCGTGCCTTGGTCTTGGCCTTGGCCCCGGGGTGGCCGCGTGCCTTGGCCTTGGCCTTGGCCGCGGGCGATAATTTGACCAAAATGTGAGCACACGGTCCTCGCCGTTGCTTCGTATCCTTGGACCAAAAACTGAGATCCACACCTACCTTCCACTTCTTTCTCCGGTTTTGCCTGAATCGGACGAGTTGGCCCACCCGTTTGGGCACCCGTTCTCTAGCGGTAAAATGGCCGTAAAACGAGTTTCGGAGCTCGGAATTGGATTCCGTTTTCTCCCGCCACCGACTCCCACCAAACCTGACCACGCCAGTGAAAAATCCCATGCCGACCCCGAAACACTAAATTTGGCCACAATCCGTGTGCTATAGCTCACGGATTTTGGCCTTTTCGGGCGGAAAAATGGGCGCAGGGCCTCTCGTAGGAGCTTGCGGGGCTTTCCCGAACCTTAATTTTGTGTTTCTCTTATGTTTTCACGTATTTTTTGTAGCACGAATTTTTTAACCCTAACTTTTTGCAACAATAAGACATTTTAATTTGGATTTGACCACAGAAAGCAGCAACTTAAATGTCCAATTGTGATGTGAAATCGTTAATTATTTGATTTATAGTTAATTTGTATCTTAGATCGAAATATAAATTTTATTTGCGAGTCGTATATTGATATTTTAAGTTGTCTCAATGGTAGGCTTGAAAATTTATTTGCATTTTTGACCTACATGTTAGGGGTTTAAGCGAGAGCTAAAGCTTCGAATATTCTCTTCAAATATTATTACATTAATTTCAAAAACACATATCTGAATATTTCACATTTAATTTAAAAATTATTTTCTGCTGCATATTAGGATATATATGCAATCGACAATCGAGGTATTAGAGCAATTTTGGACCCACCAGCAGTAGACACCACCAGTCCTTGAGCTGACTCTCAGCCCCCAAAAAAAAAGTATATTGAATTACGGTGTGATTTTTTCCATGATGGTAGAAAAAAATGTGAAATACTATTAAATAGAAAGAGAAAAATATTTCGTAGCACGAAAAGAGGTGTTTTTGGCCTCACGTGGCATGCTGGGAGTGGGGGGCAAAACGGGTGCTCACGGCCAAGGCACGGGGCCACGCTCAAGCTCCCTATCCTTGCCTCGGGAGCGCGCGTTGGCTGCACCATACCTGGGCATTGGCCGCGGCACGAAAGTTGGACGAGATCCGCGAGCTACAGCACACGGTCTTTGGCCATTTTGGCCCGAAAAATGGGGCCCGGAGATTCCGCGCTGTTTCCCCCACTTTTGAGTCCCGTAAGATAACTTCGGTCGAAATACGTCACCTCCTAAAATTTCGGCCCAAACAAAGTCGGACAGACGCTTGGGCCACGCCCGCTATATGCATTGGCCGTTGATGCCGCGTGCGTGCGGGCTGCCTGCCTTGGACTTGGGCGCGGGGTGGCTGCGTGCCTTGACCTTGGCCGCGGGCTGGCTGCGTGCCTTGCTCCAAATGCAGCACATGCTCGCGACCAAGGCACGTCGTACACTCTCGCGCACACACAACACACACTTGGGCCGCGCTCCCGGGGCAAGGATAGGGAGCTCGAGCGTGGCCCTGTGCCTTGGCCTTGGCCGCGGGCGAGCATTTGGCCAAAATGTGAGCACACGGTCCTCGCCGTTGCTTCGTATTCATGGACCAAAAACTGAGATCCACACCTACCTTCCACTTCTTTCTCCGGTTTTGCCTGAATTGGACGAGTTGGCCGACCCGTTTGGGCACCCATTCTCTGGCGGTAAAATGGCCGTAAAACGAGTTTCGGAGCTCGGAATTGGATTCCGTTTTCTCCCGCCACCGACTCCCACCAAACCCGACCACGCCAGCCAAAAATCCCACGCCGCCCCCGAAACGCGAAATTTCGCCGCAATCCGTGTGCTATAGCTCACGGATTTTGGCCTTTTCGGGCGGAAAAATGGGCGCAGGGCCTCCCGCATTATTTTCGCCATTTCTTCGAGAGCAAAACAGTACTAGCACCGTGACCCGGCCCAGTTCTACCACAACCGGACCAATCGCGGGCACGTTTCGTCCCCTTTTCGCACCCCCGCACGTTTGCTAAATCAGACGTAAAACGAGGTTCGGACCTCGGAATCGACTCCCGTCTTCTCCGACGTTCGACTATCGCATGGGATGGCCCTGTCCCTTGGCCTTGGCCTTGGCCGCGGGGTGGCCGCGTGCCTTGGCCTTGGCCACGGGCGAGCATTTTGCCAAAATGTGAGCACACGGTCCTCGCCGTTGCTTCGTATTCTTGGACCAAAAACTGAGATCCACACCTACCTTCCACTTCTTTCTCCGGTTTTGCCTGAATCCGACGAGTTGGCCCACCCGTTTGGGAACCCATTCTCTGGCGGTAAAATGGCCGTTAAATGAGTTTCGGAGCTCGGAATTGGATTCCGTTTTCTCCCGCCACCGACTCCCACCAAACCCGACCACGCCAGCCAAAAATCCCACGCCGCCCCCGAAACGCGAAATTTCGCCGCAATCCGTGTGCTATAGCTCACGGATTTTGGCCTTTTCGGGCGGAAAAATGGGCGCAGGGCCTCCCGCATTATTTTCGCCATTTCTTCGAGCGTAAAACAGTACTAGCACCGTGACGAGGCACCCGGCCCAGTTCTACCACAACCGGACCAATTCGCGGGCACGTTTCATCCCCTTTTCGTACCCCCGCACGTTCGGTAAATCGGCCGTAAAACGAGGTTCGGACATTGGAATCGACTCCCGTCTTCTCCGACGTTCGACTGTCGCACGTATCTAATGGATCACCCCAAAATCCCGCACCGCCCCGGAAACGCGAAATTTGTCCAAGATCCGTGAGCTACAGCACTCGGCCTTGGCCGCGGAGTGGCTGCGCACCATGGCCTTGGCCTTGGCCACGGGGTGGCTGCGTGCCTTGGCCTTGGCTGCGGGGTGGCTGGGTGCCATGGCCATGGCCTTGGCCGCGGGGTGGCTGCGTGCCTAGTCCTTTGCCGCGGGGTGGCTCGGTGCCATGGCCTTGGCCTTGGCCGCGGGGTGGCTACGTGCCTTGCTCGAAATGCAGCACATGTTCGCGACCAAGGCACGTCGCACACTCTCGCGCACAGACAACACACACTTGCGCCGCGCTCCCGGGGCAAGGATAGGGAGCTCGAGCGTTGCCCTGTGCCTTGGCCTTGGCCGCGGGGTGGCCGCGTGCCTTGGCCTTATCCTTGGCCGCGGGCGAGCATGTGGCCAAAATGTGAGCACACGGTCCTCGCCGTTGTTTCTTATTCTTGGACCAAAAACTGAGATCCACACCTACCTTCCACTTCTTTCTCCGGTTTTGCCTGAATCCGACGAGTTGGCCCACCCGTTTGGGCACCCGTTCTCTGGCAGTAAAATGGCCGTAAAATGAGTTTCGGAGCTCGGAATTGGATTCCGTTTTCTCCCGCCTTCTCCGGTTTTGCCTGAATCCGACGAGTTGGCCCACCCGTTTGGGCACCCGTTCTCTGGCAGTAAAATGGCCGTAAAATGAGTTTCGGAGCTCGGAATTGGATTCCGTTTTCTCCCGCCTTCTCCGGTTTTGCCTGAATCCGACGAGTTGGCCCACCCGTTTGGGCACCCGTTCTCTGGCAGTAAAATGGCCGTAAAACGAGTTTCGGAGCTCGGAATTGGATTCCGTTTTCTCCCGCCACCGACTCCCACCAAACCCGACCACGCCAGCCAAAAATCCCACGCCGCCCCCGAAACGCGAAATTTGGCCGCAATCCGTGTGCTATAGCTCACGGATTTTGGCCTTTTCGGGCGGAAAAATGCGAAAGTTGGCCAAGATCCGTGAGCTACAGCACACGGCCTTGGCCGCGGGTGGCTGCGTGCCTAGGCCATGGCCGCGGGGTGGCTGCGTGCCTAGGCCATGGCCGCGGGGTGGCTGCGTGCCTAGGCCTTGGCCGCGGTGTGGCTGCGTGCCTAGGCCATGGCCGCGGGGTGGCTGGGTGCCATGGCCTTGGCTTTGGCCGCGGGCTGGCTGCGTGCCTTGCTCGAAATGCAGCACATGCTAGCGACCAAGGCATGTCGCACACTCTCACACACACACAACACACACTTGGACCGTGCTCCTGGGGCATGGATAGGGAGCTCGAGCGTGGCCCTCTGCCTTGGCCTTGGCCGCGGGGTGGCCGCGTGCCTTGGCCTTGGCCTTGGCCGCGGGGTGGCCGCGTGCCTTGGCCTTGGCCTTGGCCGCGGGCGAGCATTTTGCCAAAATGTGAGCACACGGTCCTCGCCGTTGGCCTAGGCACACAGCCACCCCGCGGACATGGCCAAGGCACGTCGCACAGTCTCACACACACACAACACACACTTGGACCGCGCTCACGGATTTTGGCCTTTTCGGGCTGAAAAATGGGCGCAGGGCCTCCCGCATTATTTTCGCCATTTCTTCAAGAGGAAAACAGTACTAGCACCGTGAGGAGGCCCCCGGCTCAGTTCTACCACAACCGGACCAATTCGCGGGCACGTTTCGGTCCCTTTTCGCAACCCCGCACGTTCGTTAAATTAGACGTAAAACGAGGTTCGGACATCGGAATCGACTCCCATCTTCTCCGACGTTCGACTGTCCCACATATCTAATGCATCACCCCAAAATCCTGCCCCGCCCCGGAAACGCGAAAGTTGGCCAAGATCCGTGAGCTACAGCACACGGCCTTGGCCTAGGGGTGGCTACGTGCCTAGGCCTTGGCCGCGGGGTGGCTGGGTGCCATGGCCTTGGCCTTGGCCGCGGGGTGGCTGCGTGCCTTGGCCTTGGCCTCGGGCTGGCTGCGTGCCATGCTCGAAATGCAGCACATTCTCGGGACCAAGGCACGTCGCACACTCTCGCGCACACACAATACACACTTCGGCCGCGCTCCCGGGGCAAGGATAGGGAGCTCGAGCGTGGCCCTGTGCCTTGGCCTTGACCGCGGGGTGGCCGCGTGCCTTGGCCTTGGCCTTGGCCGCGGGCGAGCATTTGGCCAAAATGTGAGCACACGGTCCTCGCCGTTGCTTCGTATTCTTGGACCAAAAACTGAGATCCACACCTACCTTCCACTTCTTTCTCCGGTTTTGCCTGAATCCGACGAGTTGGCCCACCCGTTTGGGCACCCGTTCTCTGGCGGTAAAATGGCCGTAAAACGAGTTTCGGAGCTCGGAATTGGATTCCGTTTTCTCCCGCCACCGACTCCCACCAAACCCGACCACGCCAGCCCAAAATTCCACGCCGCCCCTGAAACACGAAATTTGGCCGCAGTCCGTGTGCTATAGCTCACGGATTTCGGCCTTTTCCGGCGGAAAAATGGGCGCAGGGCCTCCCGCATTATTTTCGCCATTTCTTCGAGAGGAAAACAGTACTATCACCGTGAGGAGGCCCCCGGCCCAGTTCTAGCACAACCGGACCAATTCGCGGGCACGTTTCGTTCACTTTTCGCACCCCCGCACGTTCGGTAAATCGGCCGTAAAATGTGGTTCCGACCTCGGAATCGACTCCCGTCTTCTCCGACGATCGACTGTCGCACGTATCTAATGCATATCCCCAAAATCCCGCACCGACCCGGAAATGCGAAAGTTAGCCAAGATCCGTGAGCTACAGCACACGGGCTTGGCTGCCGGGTGGCGGCGTGCCTAGGCCTTGGCCGCGGCGTGGCTGGGTGCCATGGCCTTGGCCTTGGCCACAGGGTGGCTGCGTGCCTTGGCCTTGGCCACGGGGTGGCTGCGTGCCTAGGCCTTGGCCGCGGGGTGGCTTGGTGCCATGGCCTTGGCCTTGGCCTCGGGGTGGCTGCGTGCCTAGGACTTGGCCACGGGGTGGCTGGGTGCCATGGCCTTGGCCTTGGCCGCGGGGTGGCTGCATGCCTTGGCTTTGGCCGCGGGCTGGCTGCGTGCCTTGCTCGAAATGCAGCACAAGCTCGCGACCAAGGCACGTCGCACACTCTCGCACACACACAACACACACTTGGACCGCCCTCCCGGGGCATGCAGCACATGCTCGTTTGGGAACCCGTTCTCTGGCGGTAAAATGGCTGTTAAACGAGTTTCGGAGCTCGGAATTGGATTCCGTTTTCTCCCGCCACCGACTCCCACCAAACCCGACCACGCCAGCAAAAAATCCCACGCCGCCCCCGAAACACGAAATTTGGCGGCAATCCGTGTGCTATAGCTCACGGATTTTGGACTTTTCGGGCTGAAAAATGGGTGCAGGGCCTCCCGCATTATTTTCGCCATTTCTTCGAGCGGAAAGCAGTACTAGCACCGTGAGGAGGCCCCCGGCCCAGTTCTACCACAACCGGACCAATTCACGGGCACGTTTCGTTCCCTTTTCGCACCCCTGCACGTTCGGTAAATCAGACGTAAAACGAGGTTCGGACTTCGGAATCGACTCCCGTCTTCTCCGACGTTCGACTGTCGCACGTATCTAATGCATCACCCCAAAATCCCGCCCCGCCCCGCAAACGCGAAAGTTGGCCAAGATCCGTGAGCTACGGCACACGGCCTTGTCCGCGGGGTGGCTGCGTGCCTAAGCCTTGGCCGTGGGGTGGCTGGGTGCCATGGCCTTGGCCTTGGCCGCTGGGTGGCTGCGTGCCTTGGCCTTGGCCGCGGGCTGGCTGCGTGCCATGCTCGAAATGCAGCACATGCTCGCGACCAAGGCACCTCGCACGCTCTCGCGTACACACAATACACACTTGGGCCGCGCTCCCGGGGCAAGAATAGGGAGCTCGAGCGTGGCCCTGTGCCTTGGAGTTGGCCGCGCAGTGGCCGCGTGCCTTGGCCTTGGCCTTGGCCGTGGGCGAGCATTTTGCCAAAATGTGAGCACACGGTCCTCGCCGTTGCTTCGTATTCTTGGACCAAAAACTGAGATCCACACCTACCTTCCACTTCTTTCTCCGGTTTTGCCTGAATCGGACGAGTTGGCCCACCCGTTTGGGCACCCGTTCTCTGGCGGTAAAATGGCCGTAAAACGAGTTTCGGAACTCGGAATTGGATTCCATTTTCTACTGCCACCGAGTCCCACCAAACCCGACCACGCCAGCCAAAAATACCACGCCGCCCCCAAAACGTGAAATTTGGCCGCAATCCGTGTGCTATAGCTCTCGGATTTTGGCCTTTTCGGGCGGAAAAATGGGCGCAGGGCCTCCCGCATTATTTTTGCCATTTCTTCGAGCGAAAAACAGTACTAGCACCGTGAGGAGGCCCCCGGCCCAGTTCTACCACAACCAGACCAATTCGCGGGCACGTTTCGTCCCCTTTTCGCACCCCCGCACGTTCGGTAAATCGGCCGTAAAACGAGGTTCGGACCTCGGAATTGACTCCCGTCTTCTCCGACGTTCGACTGTCGCACGTATCTAATGCATCACCCTAAAATCCAACACAGCCCTGGAAACGCAAAAGTTGGCCAAGATCCGTGGGCTACAGCACACGGCCTTGGCCGCGGGGTGGCTGCGTGCCTAGGCCTTGGCCGCGGGGTGGCCGCGTGCCTTGGCCTTGGCCTTGGCCGTGGTCGAGCATTTTTCCAAAATCTGAGCGCACGGTCCTCGCCGTTGCTTCGTATTTTTGGACCAAAAACTGAGATCCACACCTACCTTCCACTTCTTTCTCAAGTTTTGCCTGAATCCGACGAGTTGGCCCACCCGTTTGGGCACCCGTTCTCTGGCGGTAAAATGGCCGTAAAATGAGTTTCGGAACTCGGAATTGGATTCCGTTTTCTCCCGCCACCGACTCCCACCAAACCCGACCACGCCAGCCAAAAATCCCACGCCGCCCCCAAAACACAAAATTTTGTCCGCAATCCGTGTGCTATAGCTCATGGATTTTGGCCTTTTCGGGAGGAAAAATGGGCGCAAGGCCTCCCGCATTATTTTCGCCATTTCCTCGAGCGCAAAACAGTACTAGCACCGTGAGGAGGCCCCCGGCCCAGTTCTACCACAACCGAACCAATTCGCGGGCACGTCTCGTCCCCTTTTCGCACCCCCACACGTTTGGTAAATCGGCTGTAAAATGAGGTTCGGACCTCGGAATCGACTCCCGTCTTCTCCGACGTTCGACTGTCGCACGTATCTAATGCATCACCCCAAAATCCCGCACCACCCCAGAAACGCGAAAGTTGGCCAAGATCCGTGAGCTACAGCACACGACCTTGGCCGCGGGGTGGCTACGTTCCTAGGCCTTGGCAGCGGCGTGGCTGGGTGCCTAGGCCTTGGCAGCGGCGTGGCTGGGTGCCTAGGCCTTGGCAGCGGCGTGGCCTTGGCCTTGGCCACGGGGTGGCTGCGTGCCTTGGCCTTGGCCTCGGGGTGGCTGCGTGCCTAGTCCTTGGCCGCTGGGTGGCTGGGTGCCATTGCGTTGGCCTTGGCCACGGGGTGGCTGCGTGCCTAGGCCTTGGCCGCAGGCTGGCTGGGTGCCATGGCCTTGGCCTTGGCCACGGGGTGGCTGCGTGCCTTGGCCTTGACCGCGGGCTGGCTGCGTGCCTTGCTCGAAATGCAGCACATGCTCGCGACCAAGGCACGTCGCACACTCTCGCGCACACACAATACAAACTTGGGCCGTGCATCCGGGGCAAGGATAGGGAGCTCGAGCGTGGCCCTGTGCCTTTGCGTTGGCCGCGGGGTGGCTGCGTGGCTTGGCCTTGGGGGCGGGCGAGCATTTGGCCAGAAAGTGAGTACACGGTCCTCGCGTGCATTGGCCGCGGGCGAGCATTTGGCCAAAATGTGAGCACACGGTCCTCGCCGTTGCTTCATATTCTTCGACCAAAAACTGAGATCCACACCTACCTTCCACTTCTTTCTCCGGTTTTGCCTGAATCGGACAAGTTGGCCCACCCGTTTGGGCACCCGTTCTCTGGCGGTAAAATGGCCGTAAAATGAGTTTCGGAGCTCGGAATTGGATTCCGTTTTCTCCCGCCACCGACTCCCACCAAACCCGACCACGCCCGCCAAAAATCCCACGCCGCCACCGAAACGCGAAATTTGGCCGCAATCCGTGTGCTATAGCTCACGGATTTTGTCATTTTCGGGCGGAAAAATGGGCGCAGGGCCTCCCGAATTATTGTCGCCATTTCTTCGATCGCAAAACAGTACTAGCACCGTGAGGAGGCCCCCGGCCCAGTTCTACCACAACCGGACCATTTCGCGGGCACGTTTCGTCCCCTTTGCGCACCTCCGCACCCTAGGTAAATAAGCCGTAAAACGAGGTTCGGACCTCGAAATCGACTCCCCTCTTTTCCAACGCTCGACTGTCGCACGTATCTAATGCATCACCCCAAAATCCCGCACCGCCCCGGAAATGCGAAAGTTGGCCAAGATCCGTGAGCTACAGCACACGGCCTTGGCCTTGGCCGCGGGCTGGCTGAGTGCCATGGCCTTGGCCGCGGGCTGGCTGGGTGCCTAGGCCTTGGCCGCGGGCTGGCTGGGTGCCATGGCCTTGGCCGCGGGGTGGACGCGTGCCTAGAGCTTGGCCACGGGGTGGCTGCGTGCCTCGGCCTTGGCCTTGGCCGCAGGCTGGCTCCGTGCCTTGCTCGAAATGCAGCATATGCTCGCGACCAAGGCAGGTCGCACACTCTCACGAACACACAACACACACTCCGGCCGCGCTCCCGAGGCAAAGATAGGGAGCTCGAGTGTGGCCCTGTGCCTTGGCGTTGGCAGCGGGGTGGCTGCGTGGCTTGGAGTTGGCCGTGGGCGAGCATTTGGCCAAAATGTGAGCACACGGTCCTTGCCGTTTCTTCGTATTCTTGGACCAAAAACAGAGATCCACACCTACCTTCCACTTCTTTCTCCGGTTTTGCCCAAATCGGATGAGTTGGCCCACCCGTTTGGGCACCCGTTTGCTGCCGGTAAGATGGCCGTAAAACGAGTTTCGGAGCTCGGAATTGGATTCCGTTTTCTCCCGCCACCGACTCCCACCAAACCCGACCACGCCAGCCCAAAATCCCACGCCGCCCCCGAAATGCAAAATTTGGCCACAATCCGTGTGCTATAGCTCACGGATTTTGGCCTTTTCCGGGGGAAAAATGGGGGCAGCGCCTCCCGCATTATTTTTGCTATTTCTTCGAGTGGAAAACAGTACTTGCGCCGTGAGGAGGCCCCCAGCCCAGTTCTACCACAATCGGACCAATTCGCTGGCACGTTTCGTCCTCTTTTCGCACCCCCGCACCCTCGGTAAAACGGCCGTAAAACGATGTTCGGTCCTCAAAATTGACTCCCCTCTTTTCCAACGCTCGACTGTCGCACGTATCTAATGCATCACCCCAAAATCCCGCACCGCCCCGGAAACGCGAAAGTTGGCCATGATCCGTGAGCTACAGCACACGGCCTTGGCCTTGGCCGCGGGGTGGCTGCGTGCCATGGCCTTGGCCTTGGTCTCGGGGTGGCTGCGTGCCAAGGCCTTGGCCGCGGGCTGGCTGCATTCCTAGGCCTTGGCCGCGGGCTGGCGGGGTGCCGTGGCCTTGGCCACGGGGTGGCTGCGTGCCTCGGCCTTGCCCTTGGCCGCGGGCTGGCTCTGTTCCTTGCTCGAAATGCAGCACATGCTCGCGACCAAGGCAGGTCACACACTCTCACGCACACACACCACACACTCAGGCCGCGCTCCCGAGGCGAGGATAGGGAGCTCGAGCGTGGCCCTGTGCCTAGGCGTTGGCCGCGGGGTGGCTGCGTGACTTGGCCTTGGCCGCGGGCGAGCATTTGGCCAAAATGTGAGCACACGGTCCTCGCCGTTTCTTCGTATTCTTGGACCAAAAACTAAGATCCACACCTACCTTCCACTTCGTTCTCCGGTTTTGCCTGAATCGGACGAGTTGGCCCACCCGTTTGGGCACACGTTCGCTACCGGTAAGGTGGCCGTAAAAGGAGTTTCGGAGTTCGGAATTTGATTCCGTTTTCTCCCGCCACCGACTCCAACCAAACCCGACGACGCCAGCCCAAAATCCCACGCCGCCCCCGAAACGCGAAATTTGCCCAATTTTGGCCTTTTCCAGGGGAAAAATGGGCGCAGGGCCTCTTGCATTATTTTCGCAATTTCTTCGAGCGGAAAACAGTACTTGCGCCGTGAGGAGGCCCCCGTCCCAGTTCTACCACAATTAGACCAATTCGCGGGCACGTTTCGTCCCCTTTTCGCACCCCCGCACCCTCGGTAAATCGGCCGTAAAACGAGGTTCGGACCTCGAAATCCACTGCCCTCATTTCCAACGCTCGACTGTCGTACGTATCTAATGCATCACCCCAAAATCCAGCACCGCCCCGGAAACGCGAAAGTTGGCCAAGATCCGTGAGCTACAGCACACGGCCTTGGCCTTGGCCGCGGGGTGGCTGCATGCCATGGCCTTGGCCTTGGCCTAGGGGTGGCTGCGTGCCAAGGCCTTGGCCGCAGGCTGGCTGCGTGCCTAGGCCTTGGGCGCGGGCTGGCTGGGTGCCATGGCCTTGGCTGCGGGCTGGGTGGGTGCCATGGCCTTGGCCGCGGGCTGGCTGGGTGCCATGGCCTTGGCCGCGGGGTGGACGCGTGCCTTGGCCTTGGCCACGGGGTGGCTGCGTGCCTCGGCCTTGCCCTTGGCCGCGGGCTGTCTCCGTGCCTTGCTCGAAATGCAGCACATGCTCGCGACCAAGGCAGGTCGCACACTCTCACGCACACACACCACACACTCAGGCCGCGCTCCCGAGGCGAGGATAGGGAGCTCGAGCGTGGCCCTGTGCCTTGGCGTTGGCCGCGGGGTGGCTGCGTGACTTGGCCTTGGCCGCGGGCGAGCATTTGGCCAAAATGTGAGCACACGGTCCTCGCCGTTGCTTCGTATTCTTGGACCAAAAACTGAGATCCACACCTACCTTCCACTTCTTTCTCCGGTTTTGCCTGAATCGGACGAGTTGGCCCACCTGTTTGGGCACCCGTTCGCTGCCGGTAAGATGGCCGTAAAACGAGTTTCGGAGCTCGGAATTGGTTTCCGTTTTCTCCTGCCACCGACTCCCACCAAACCCGACCATGCCAGCAAAAAATCTCACGCCGCCCCCGAAACGCGAAATTTGGCCACAATCCGTGTGCTATAGCTCACGGATTTTGGCCTTTTCTGGCGGAAAAATGGGTGCAGGACCTCCCGCATTATTTTTGCCATTTCTTCGAGCGGAAAGCAGTACTTGCGCCATGAGGAGGCCCCCGGCCCAGTTCTACCGCAATCGGACCAATTCGAGGGCACGTTTCGTCCCCTTTTTGCACCCCCGCACCCTCTGTAAATCGGCCGTAAAACGAGGTTCGGACCTCGAAATCATCTCCCCTCTTTTCCAACGCTCCACTGTCGCACGTATCTAATGCATCACCCCAAAATCCCGCACCGCCCAGAAAACGCAAAAGTTGGGCAAGATCCGTGAGCGACAGCACACGGCCTTGGCCTTGGCCGCGGGGTGGGTGAGTGCGTAGGCCTTGGCCGCGTGGTGGCTGGGTGCCATGGCCCTGGCCTTGGCCTCGGGCTGGCTGCGTGCCATGGCCTTGGCCTTGGCCACCGGGTGGCTGTGTGGCAAGGCCTTGGCCGCGGGCTGGCTGGCTGCCATGGCCTTGGCCGCTGGCTGGCTGGGTGCCATGGCCTTGGCCGCGGGGTGGCTGCGTGCCTCGGCCACGGCCACGGGGTGGCTGCGTGCCTCGGCCTTGGCCTTGGCCGCGGGCTTGCTCCGTGCCTTGCTCGAAATGCAGCACATGCTCGCGAACGAGGCAGGTCGCCCACTCTCACGCACACACAAGACACACTCGGGCCGCGCTCCCGAGGCAATGATAGGGGGCTCGAGCGTGGCCCTGTGCCTTGGCGTTGGCCGCGGGGTGGCTGCGTGGCTTGTCCTTGGCCGCGGGCGAGCATTTGGCCAAAATGTGAGCACACGGTCCTCGCCGTTTCTTCGTATTCTTGGACCAAAAACTGAGATCCACACCTACCTTCCACTTCTTTCTCCGGTTTTGCCTGAATCGGACGAGTGGGCCCACCTTTTTGGGCACCCGTTCGCTGCCGGTAAGATGGCCGTAAAACGAGTTTCGGAGCTCGGAATTGGATTCCGTTTTCTCCCGCCACCGACTCCCACCAAACCCGACGTCGCCAGCCCAAAATCCCACGCCGCCCCCGAAACGTTAAATTTTGCCACAATCCGTGTGCTATAGCTCACGGATTTTGGCCTTTTCTGGCGGAAAAATGGGCGCAGGCCTCCCGCATTATTTTTGCTATTTCTTCGAGTGGAAAGCAGTACTTGCGCCGTGAGGAGGCCCCCGGCCCCGTTCTACCACAATCGGACCAATTCGAGGGCACATTTCGTCCCCTTTTCGCACCCCCGCACCCTCGGTAAATCGGCCGTAAAACGAGGTTTGAACCTCGAAATCGACTACCCTCATTTCCGACGTTCGACTGTCGCACGTATCTAAAGCATCACCGCAGAATCCCGCACCGCCCAAGAAACGCTAAAGTTGGCCAGGATCCGTGAGCGACAGCACACGGGCTTGGCCTTGGCCGCAGGGTGGCTGCATGCCATGGCCTTGGCCTTGGCCTCGGGGTGGCCGCGTGCCAAGGCCTTGGCCGCGGGCTGGCTGCGTGCCTAGGCCTTGGCCGCGGGCTGGCTGGGTGCCATGGCCTTGGCCGCGGGGTGGACGCGTGCCTTGGCCTTGGCCACGGGGTGGCTGCGTGCCTCGGCCTTGGCCTTGGCCGCGGGCTGGCTCCGTGCCTTGCTCGAAATGCAGCACATGCTCGCGACCAAGGCAGGTCGCACACTCTCACGCACACACAGCACACACTCCGGCTGCGCTCCCGAGGCAATGGTAGGGAGCTCGAGCGTGGCCCTGTGCCTTGGCGTTGGCTGCGGGGTGGCTGCGTGGCTTGGCCTTGGCCGCGGGCGAGCATTTGGCCAAAATGTGAGCACACGGTCCTCGCCGTTTCTTCATATTCTTGGACAAAAAACTGATATCCACACCTACCTTCCACCTCTTTCTACGGTTTTGCCTGAATCGGACGAGTTGGCGCACCAGTTTTGGCACCCGTTCGGTGCCGGTAAGATGGCCGTAAAATGAGTTTCGGAGCTCGGAATTGGATTCCGTTTTCTCCCGCCACCGACTCCCACCAAACCCGACGACGCCAGCCCAAAATCCCACGCCGCCCCCGAAACGCGAAATTTGGCCACAATCCGTGTGCTATAGCTCACGGATTTTGGCCTTTTCTGGCGGAAAAATGGGCGCAGGGCCTCCCACATTATTTTTGCCATTTCTTCGAGCGGAAAGTAGTACTTGCGCCGTGAGGAGGCCCCCGGCCCAGTTCTACCACAATCGGACCAATTCGAGGGCACGTTTCGTCCCCTTTTCGCACCCCCGCACCCTCGGTAAATCGGACGTAAAACGTGGTTCGGTCCTCGAAATCGACTCCCCTCTTTTCCAACGCTCGACTGTCGCACGTATCTAATGCATCACCCCAAAATCCCGCACCGCCCCGGAAAAGCGAAAGTTGGCCAAGATCCGTGAGCTACAGGACACGGCCTTGGCCTTGGCCGTGGGGTGGCTGCGTGCCATGGCCTTGGCCTTGGCCGCGGGTTGGCTACATGCCATGGCCTTGGCCTTGGCCGCGGGGTGGCTGCGTGCCATGGCCTTGGCCTTGGCCGCGGGGTGGCTGCGTGCCATGGCCTTGGCCTTGGCCGCGGGGTGGCTGCGTGCCATGGCCTTGGCCGCGGGGTGGCTGCGTGCCATGGCCTTGGCCGCGGGGTGGCTGCGTGCCATGGCCTTGGCCGCGGGCTGGCTGTGTCCCATAGCCTTGGCTGCGGGGTGGACGCGTGCCTTGGCCTTGGCCACGGGGTGGCTGCGTGCCTCGGCCTTGGCCTTGCCCGCGGGCTGGCTGCGTGCCTTGCTCGAAATGAAGCATATGCTCGCGGCCAAGGCAGGTCGAACACTCTCGCGCACACACAACACACACTCGGGCCGCGCTCCCGAGGCAAGGATAGGGAGCTCGAGCGTGCCCTTGTGCCTTGGCCAAATTTCGCGTTCCGGGGGCGGCGTGGGATTTTGGGCTGGCGTGGTCGGGTTTGGTGGGAGTATGTGGCGGGAGAAAACGGAATCCAATTCCGAGCTCCGAAAATCGTTTTACGGCCATCTTACCGGCAGCGAACGGGTGCCCAAACGGGTGGGCCCATTCGTCCGATTCAGGTAAAACCGGAGAAAGATGTGGAAGGTAGGTGTGGATCCCAGTTTTTAGTCCAAGAATACGAAGAAACGGCGAGGACCGTGTGCTCACATTTTGGCCAAATGCTCGCCCGGGCCCAAGGCCAAGCCATGCAGCCACCCCGCGGCCAACGCCAAGGCACAGGGCCACGCTCGAGCTCCCTATCCTTGCCTCGGGAGCGCGGCCGGAGTGTGTGTTGTGTGTGCGTGAGAGTGTGCGACCTGCCTTGGTCGCGAGCATATGCTGCATTTCGAGAAAGGCACGCAGCCAGCCCGCGGCCAGGGCCAAGGCCGACGCACGTAGCCACCCCGTGGCCAAGGCCTAGGCACGCGTCCACCCCGCGGCCAAGGCCATGGCACCCAGCCAGCCCGCGGCCAAGGCCTAGGCACGCAGCCACCCCGCGGCCAAGGCCTTGGCACACAGCCACCCAGTGGTCAAGGCCAAGGCCATGGCGGTGCGGAATTTTGGGGTGATGCATTAGATACGTACGACAGTCGAACGTCGGAAAAGAGCGGAGTCGATTTCGAGGTCCGAACCTCGTTTTACGGCCGATTTACCAAGGGTGCGGGGGTGCGAAAAGGGACGAAACATGCCCTCGTTTTACGGCCGATTTACCGAGGGGGCGGGAGCGCCGCCGGAGTGTGTGTTGTGTGTGCGTGAGAGTGTGCGACCTGCCTTGGTCGCGAGCATGTGCTGCATTTCGAGCAAGGCACGGAGCCAGCCCGCGGCCAAGGCCAAGGCCGTGTGCTGTAGCTCATGGATCTTGGCCAACTTTCGCGTTTCCGGGGCGGTGCGGGATTTTGGGATGATGCATTAGATACGTTCGACAGTCGAATGTCGGACAAGAGGGGAGTCGATTTCCAGGTCCGAACCTCGTTTTACGGCCGAATTATTCAGGGTGCGGGGGTGCGAAAAGGGGACGAAACGTGCCCACGAATTGGTCCGATTGTGGTAGAACTGGGCCGGGGGCCTCCTCACGGCGCAAGTACTGTTTTCCGCTCGAAGAAATGGCGAAAATAATGCGGGAGGCCCAGCGCCCATTTTTCCCCCGGAAAAGGCCCAAATCCGTGAGCTATAGCACATGGATTGTGGCCAAATTTCGCATTTCGGGGCCGGCGTGGGATTTTGGGCTGGCGTGGTCGGGTTCGGTGGGAGTCGGTGGCGGGAGAAACGGAATCCAATTCCGAGCTCCGAAACTCGTTTTACGGCCATCTTACCGGCAGCGAACGGGTGCCCAAACGGGTTGGCCCACTCGACCGATTCAGGCAAAACCGGAGAAAGAAGTCGAAGGTAGGTGTGGATCTCGGTTTTTGGTCCAAGAATATGAAGAAACGGCGAGGACCGTGTACTCACTTTCTGGCCAAATGCTCGCCCGCCCCCAAGGCCAAGCCACGCAGCCACCCCGCGGCCAACGCCAAGGCACAGGGCCACGCTCGATCTCCCTATCCTTGCCTCGGGAGCGCGGCCGGAGTGTGTGTTGTGTGTGGGTGAGAGTGTGCGACCTGCCTTGGTCGCGAGCAAATACTGCATTTCGAGAAAGGCACGTAGCCAGCCCGCGGCCAAGGCCAAGGCCGAGGCACGCAGCCACCCCGTGGCCGAGGCACGCAGCCACCCCGCGGCCAAGGCCTAGGCACGCGTCCACCCCGCGGCCAAGGCCTAGGCACGCGTCCACCCCGCGGCCAAGGCCATGGCACCCAGCCAGCCCACGGCCAAGGCCTAGGCATGCAGCGACCCCGTGGCCAAGGCCTTGGCGCACAGCCACCCGGTGGCCAAGGCCAAGGCCATGGCACCCAGTCACCCCGCGGCCAAGGCCTAGGCACGCAGCCACCCCGCGGCCAAGGCCGCGTGCTGTCGCTCACGGAACTAGGCCAACTTTCGCGTTTCCGGGGCGGTGCGGGATTTTGGAATGATACATTAGATACATGCGACAGTCGAAAGTCGGAAAAGAGGGGAGTCGATTTCGAGGTCCGAAGCACGTTTTACGGCCGATTTACTGAGGGTGCGGGGGTGCGAAAATGGGACAAAACGTGCCCTCGAATTGGTCCGATTGTGGTAGAACTGGGCCGGGGGCCTCCTCACGGCGCAAGTACTGTTTTCCACTCGAAGAAATAGCAAAAATAATGCGGGAGGCCCAGCGCCCATTTTTCCCCCGGAAAAGGCCCAAATCCGTGAGCTATAGCACATGTATTGTGGCCAAATTTCGCATTTCGGGGCCGGCGTGGGATTTTGGGCTGGCGTGGTCGGGTTCGGTGGGAGTCGGTGGCGGGAGAAACGGAATCCAATTCCGAGCTCCGAAACTCGTTTTACGGCCATCTTCCCGGCAGCGAACGGGTGCCCAAACAGGTTGGCCCACTCGACCGATTCTGGCAAAACCGGAGAAAGAAGTCGAAGGTAGGTGTGGATCTTGGTTTTTGGTCCAAGAATACGAAGAAACGGCGAGGACCGTGTACTCACTTTCTGGCCAAATGCTCGCCCGCCCCCAAGGCCAAGCCACGCAGCTACCCCGCGGCCAACGCCAAGGCACAGGGCCACGCTCGAGCTCCCTATCCTTGCCTCGGGAGCGCGGCCGGAGTGTGTGTTGTGTGTGGGTGAGAGTGTGCGACCTGCCTTGGTCGCGAGCAAATACTGCATTTCGAGAAAGGCACGTAGCCAGCCCGCGGCCAAGGCCAAGGCCGAGGCACACAGCCACCCCGTGGCCGAGGCACGCAGCCACCCCGCGGCCAAGGCCTAGGCACGCGTCCACCCCGCGGCCAAGGCCATGGCACCCAGCCAGCCCACGGCCAAGGCCTAGGCACGCAGCGACCCCGTGGCCAAGGCCTTGGCGCACAGCCACCCGGTGGCCAAGGCCAAGGCCATGGCACCCAGTCACCCCGCGGCCAAGGCCTAGGCACGCAGCCACCCCGAGCTCCGAAACTCGTTTTACGGCCATCTTACCGGCAGCGAACGGGTGCACAAACGGGTGGGCCAACTCGTCCGATTCCGGCAAAACCGGAGAAAGAAGTGGAAGGTAGGTGTGGATCTCAGTTTATGGTCCAAGAAAACGAAGAAACGGCGACGACCCTGTGCTCACATTTTGGCCAAATGCTCGCCCGCGGCCAAGGCCAAGCCACGCAGCCACCCCGCGGCCTATGCCAAGGCACAGGGCCACGCTTGAGCTCCCTATTCTTGCCTCGGGAGCGCGGCCCGAGTGTGTGTTGTGTGTGCGTGAGAGTGTACGACCTGCCTTGGTCGCGAGCATGTGCTGCATTTCGAGCAAGGCACGGAGCCAGCCCGCGGCCAAGGCCAAGGCCGAGGCACGCAGCCACCCCGTGGCCAAGGCCATGGCACGCAGCCACCCCGAGGCCAAGGCCAAGGCCATGGCCCGCCGCCACGCCGCGGCCAAGGCCACGGCCGTGTGCTGTCACTCTCGGATCTTGGCCAACTTTCGCGTTTCCGGGGCGGTGCGGGATTTTGGGGTGATGCATTGGATACGTGCGACAGTCGAACGTCAGAAAAGAGGGGAGTCGATTTCGAGGTCCGAACCTCGTTTTACGGCCGATTTACCGAGGGTGCGGGGGTGCGAAAAGTGGACGAAACATGCCCTCGACTTGGTTCGATTGTGGTAGAACTGGGCTGGGGGCCTCCTCACGGCGCAAGTACTGCTTTCCGCTCGAAGAAATGGCAAAAATAATGCGGGAGGCCCTGCGCCCATTTTTCCGCCAGAAAAGGCCAAAATCTGTGAGCTGTAGCACACGGATTGTGGCCAAATTTCGCGTTTCGGGGGCGGCGTGGGATTTTGGGCTGGCGTCGTCGGGTTTGGTGGGAGTCGGTGGCGGGAGAAAACAGAATCCAATTCCGAGCTCCGAAACTCATTTTACGGCCATCTTACCAGCACCGAACTGGTGCCAAAACTGGTGCGCCAACTCGTCCGATTCAGGCAAAACTGGAGAAAGAGGTGGAAGGTAGGTGTGGATCTCAGTTTTTTGTCCAAGAATATGAAGAAACGGCGAGGACCGTGTGCTCACATTTTGGCCAAATGCTCGCCCGCGGCCAAGGCCAAGCCACGCAGCCACCCCGCGGCCAACGCCAAGGCACAGGGCCACGCTCGAGCTCCCTACCATTGCCTCGGGAGCGCAGCCGGAGTGTGTGCTGTGTGTGCGTGAGAGTGTGCGACCTGCCTTGGTCGCGAGCATGTGCTGCATTTCGAGCAAGGCACAGAGCCAGCCCGCGGCCAAGGCCAAGGCTGAGGCACGCAGCCACCCCGTGGCCAAGGCCAAGGCACGCGTCCACCCCGCGGCCAAGGCCATGGCACCCAACCATCCCGCGGCCAAGGCCATGGCACCCAGCCAGCCCATGGCCAAGGCCAAGGCCATGGCACGCAACCACCACGCGGCCAAGGCCAAGGCCATGGCACGCAGCCACCCCGCGGCCAAGGCCAAGCCCGTGTCCTGTAGCTCACGGATCTTGGCCAACTTTCGCGTTTCCGGGTCGGTGCGGGATTTTGGGGTGATGTATTAGATACGTGCGACAGTCAAGCGTTGGAAAAGAGGGGAGTCGATTTCGAGGTCCGAACCTCGTTTTACGGCCGATTTACCGAGGGTGCGGGGGTGCGAAAAGTGGACGAAACGTGCCCTCGACTTGGTCCGATTGTGGTAGAACTGGGCCGGGGGCCTCCTCACGGCGCAAGTACTGCTTTCCGCTCGAAGAAATGGCAAAAATAATGCGGGAGGCCCTGCGCCCATTTTTCCCCCGGAAAAGGCCAAAATCCGTGAGCTATAGCACACGGATTGTGGCCAAATTTCGCGTTTCGGGGGTGGCGTCGGATTTTGGGCTGGCGTGGTTGGGTTTGGTGGGAGTCGGTGGCGGAAGAAAACGTAATCCAATTCCGAGCTCCGAAACTCGTTTTACGGCCATCTTACCGGCAGCGAACGGGTGCCCAAACGGGTGGGCCCACTCGTCCGATTCAGGCAAAACCGGAGAAAGAAGTGGAAGGCAGGTGTGGATCTAAGTTTTGGGTCCAAGAATACGAAGAAACGGCGAGGACCGTGTGCTCACATTTTGGCCAAATGCTCGCCCGCGGCCAAGGCCAAGCCACGCAGCCACCCCGCGGCCAACGCCAAGGCACAGGGCCACGCTCGAGCTCCCTACCATTGCCTCGGGAGCGCGGCCTGAGTGTGTGTTGTGTGTGCGTGAGAGTGTGCGACCTGCCTTGGTCGCGAGCATGTGCTGCATTTCGAGCAAGGCACGGAGCCAGCCCGCGGCCAAGGCCAAGGTCGAGCCACGCAGCCACCCCGTGGCCAAGGCCATGGCACGCAGCCACCCTGAGGCCAAGGCCAAGGCCATGGCACGCAGCCACCCCGTGGCCAAGGCCATGGCACGCAGCCACCCCGAGGCCAAGGCCAAGGCCATGGCACGCAGCCACCCCGTGGCCAAGGCCATGGCACGCAGCCACCCCGAGGCCAAGGCCAAGGCTGAGGCACGCAGCCACGCCGTGGCAAAGGCCTAGGCACGCGTCCACCCCGCGGCCAAGGCCATGGCACCCAGCCAGCCCGCGGCCAAAGCCTAGGCTCACAGCCACCCCGCGGCCAACGCCTTGGCACACAGCCACCCGGTGGCCAAGGCCAAGGCCATGGCACCCAGCCACCACGCGGCCAAGGCCTAGGCATGCAGCCACCCCGCGGCCAAGGCCAAGGCCGTGTGCTGTCGCTCACGGATCTTGGCCAACTTTCGCGTTTCCGGGGCGGTGCGGGATTTTGGGGTGATGCATTAGATATGTGCAACAGTCGAACGTCGGAAAAGCGGGGAGTCGATTTCGAGGTCCGAACCTCGTTTTACGGCCGATTTACCGAGGGTCCGGGGGTGCGAAAAGGGGATGAAACGTGCCGTCGAATTGGTCAGATTTTGGTATAACTGGGCCGGGGGCCTCCTCACGGCGCAAGTACTGCTTTCCGCTCGAAGAAATGGCAAAAATAATGCGGGAGACCCTGTGCCCATTTTTCCGCCAGAAAATGCCAAAATCCGTGAGCTATACCACACGGATTGTGGCCAAATTTCGCGTTTCGGCGGCGGCGTGGGATTTTGGGCTGGCGTCGTCGGGTTTCGTGGGAGTCGGTGGCGGGAGAAAACGGAATCCAATTCCGAGCTCCGAAACTCGTTTTACGGCCATTTTACTGCTAGAGAACGGGTGCCCAAACTGGTGGGTCAACTCGTCCGATTCAGGCAAAACCGGAGAAAGAAGTGGAAGGTAGGTGTGGATCTCAGTTTGGTGTCCAAGAATACGAAGCAACGGCGTGGACCGTGTGCTCACATTTTGGCAAAATGCTCGCCCGCGGCCAAGGCCAAGGCCAAGGCACGCGGCCACCCCGCGGCCAAGGCCAAGGCACAGGGCCACGCTCGAGCTCCCTATCCATGCCCCGGGAGGGCGGTCCAAGTGTGTGTTGTGTGTGTGCGAGAGTGTGCGACGTGCCTTGGTCGCGAGCATGTGCTGCATTTCGAGCAAGGAACGCAGCCAGCCCGCGGCCAAGTCCTAGGCACGCAGCCATCCCGTGGCCAAGTCCTAGGCACGCAGCCATCCCGTGGCCAAGTCCTAGGCACGCAGCCATCCCAAGGCCAAGGCCAAGGCCATGGCACCCAGCCTCCCCGCGGCCAAGGCCATGGCACCCAGCCTCCCCGCGGCCAAGGCCTAGGCACGCAGCCACCCCGCGGCCAAGGCCTAGGCACGCAGCCACCCCGTGGCCAAGGCCAAGGCCATGGCACCCAGCCACGCCAAGGCCAAGGCCATGGCACCCAGCCACGCCAAGGCCAAGGCCACGCTCGAGCTCCCTATCCTTGCCCCGGGAGTGCGGCCCAAGTGTGTGTTGTGTGTGCGCGAGAGTGTGCAACGTGCCTTGGTCCCGAGCATGTGCTGCATTTCGAGCAAGGCACTTAGCCAGCCCGCGGACAAGGCCAAGGCTCGCAGCCACCCCGCGGCCAAGGCCTAGGCACGCAGCCACCCCGCGGCCAAGGCCAAGGCCATGGCACCCAGCCACCCCGCGGCCAAGGCCAAAGCACGCAGCCACCCCGTGGCCAAGGCCAAGGCACGCAGCCACCCCGTGGCCAAGGCCAAGGCCATGGCACCCAGCCACGCCGCTGCCAAGGCCTAGGCACGCAGCCACCCCGTGGCAAAGGCCTTGTGCTGTAGCTCACGGATCTTGGCCAACTTTCGCGTTTCCGGGGCGGTGCAGGATTTTGGGGTGATGCATTAGATACGTGCGACAGTCGAACGTCGGAGAAGACGGGAGTCAATTCCGAGGCCCGAACCTCATTTTACGGCCGATTTACGGAACGTGCGGGAGTGCGAAAAGGGGACGAAACGTGCCCGCGAATTGGTCCGGTTATGGTAGAACTGGGTCGGGGGCCTCCTCACGGTGCTAGTACTGTTTTGCGATCGAAGAAATGGCCAAAATAATGCGGGAGGCCCTGCGCCCACTTTTCCGCCCGAAAAGGCCAAAATCCGTGAGCTATAGCACACGGATTGCGGCCAAATTTCGTGTTTCAGGGGAGGCATGGGATTTTTGGCTGGCGTGGTCGGGTTTGGTGGGAGTCGGTGGCGGGAGAAAACGGAATCCAATTCCGAGCTCCGAAACTCGTTTAGCAGCCATTTTACCGCCAGAGAACGGGTTCCCAAACGGGTGGGCCAACTCTTCCGATTCAGGCAAAACCGGAGAAAGAAGTGGAAGGTAGGTGTGGATCTCAGTTTTTGGTCCAAGAATACGAAGCAACGGCGAGGACCGTGTGCTCACATTTTGGCCAAATGCTCGCCCGCAGCCAAGGCCAAGGCACAGGGCCACGCTCGAGCTCCCTATCCTTGCCCCGGGAGCGCGGCCCAAGTTTGTGTTGTGTGTGCGCGAGAGTGTGCAACGTGCCTTGGTCGCGAGCATGTGCTGCATTTCGAGCAAGTCACGCAGCTAGCCCACGGCCAAAGCCAAGGTACGCAGCCACACCGCGGCCAAGGCCAAGGCCATCACACCCAGCCACCCCACTGCCAACGCCTAGGCACGCAGCCACCCCATGGCCAAGGCCAAGGCACGCAGCCACCCCGTGGCCAAGGCCAAGGCCATGGCACCCAGCCACCCCGCGGCCAAGGCCTAGGCACGCAGCCACCCCGCGGCCAAGGCCGTGTGCTGTAGCTAACGGATCTTGGCCAACTTTCGCGTTTCCGGGGCGGGGCTGGATTTTGGGGTGATGCATTAGATACGTGCGACAGTCGAACGCCGGAGAAGACAGGAGTCGATTCCAACGTCCGAACCTCGTTTTACCTCTAATTTACCGAACGTGCGGGGGTGCGAAAAGGGGACGAAACGTGCCTGCGAATTGGTCCGGTTGTGGTAGAACTGGGCCGGGGGCCTCCTCACGGTGCTAGTACTATTTTCCTGACGAAGAAATGGCGAAAATAGTGCGGGAGGCCCTGCGCCCATTTTTCCGCCCGAAAAGGCGAAAATCCGTGAGCTATAGCACACGGATTGCGGCCAAATTTCGCGTTTCGGGGGCGGCGTGGGATTTTTTGCTGGCGTGGTCGGGTTTGGTGGGAGTCGGTGGCGGGAGAAAAGGGAATCCAATTCCGAGCTCCGAAACTCGTTTTACGGCCATTTTACCGCCAGAGAACGGGTGCCCAAACGGGTGGGCCAACTCGTCCGATTCAGGCAAAACCGGAGAAAGAAGTGGAAGGTAGGTGTGGATCTCAGTTTTTGGTCCAAGAATACGAAGCAACGGCGAGGACCGTGTGCTCACATTTTGGCCAAATGCTCGCCTGCGGCCAAGGCCAAGGCCAAGGCACGCGGCCACCCTGCGGCCAAGGCCAAGGCACAGGGCCACGCTCGAGCTCCCTATCCTTGCCGCGGGAGTGCGGCCCAAGTGTGTGTTGTGTGTGCGCTAGAGTGTACGACGTGCCTTGGTCGCGAGCATGTGCTGCATTTCGAGCAAGGCACGCAGCCAGCCCGCGGCCAAGGTCAAGGCACGCAGCCACCCCGCGGCCAAGGCCAAGGCACGCAGCCCGCACGCGCGCGGCATCAACGGCCAATGCATATAGCGGGCGTGGCCCAAGCGTCTGTCCGACTTTGTTTGGGCTGAAATTTTAGGAGGTGACGTATTTCGACCGAAGTTATCTTACGGGACTCAAAAGTGTGGGAAACAGCGCGGAAGCTCCGGGCCCCATTTTTCGGGCCAAAATGGCCAAAGACCGTGTGCTGTAGCTCGTGGATCTGGTCCAACTTTCGTGCCGCGGCCAATGCCCAGGTATGGTGCAGCCAACGCGCGCTCCCGAGGCAAGGATAGGGAGCTTGAGCGTGGCCCCATGCCTTGGCCGTGAGCACCCGTTTTGCCCCCCACTCCCAGCATGCCACGTGAGGCCAAAAACACCTCTTTTCGTGCTACGAAATATTTTTCTCTTTCTATTTAATAGTATTTCACATTTTTTTCTACCATCATGGAAAAAATCACACTGTAATTCAATATACCTTTTTTTTGGGGGGGTGAGAGTCAGCTCAAGGACTGGTGGTGTCTACTGCTGGTGGGTCCAAAATTGCTCTAATACCTCAATTGTCGATTGCATATATATCCTAATATGCAGCAGAAAATAATTTTTAAATTAAATGTGAAATATTCAGATATGTTGTTTTTGAAATTAATGTAATAATATTTGAAGAGAATATTCGAAGCTTTAGCTCTCGCTTAAACCCCTAACATGTAGGTCAAAAATGCAAATAAATTTTCAAGCCTACCATTGAGACAACTTAAAATATCAATATTCAACTCGCAAATAAAATTTATATTTGGATCTAAGATACAAATTAATTATAAATCAAATAATTAACGATTTCACATCACAATTGGACATTTAAGTTGCTGCTTTCTGTGGTCAAATCCAAATTAAAATGTCTTATTGTTGAAAAAAGTTAGGGTTAAAAAATTCGTGCTACAAAAAATGTGTGAAAACATAAGAGAAACACAAAATTAAGGTTCGGGAAAGCCCCGCAAGCTCCTACGAGAGGCCCTGCGCCCATTTTTCCGCCCGAAAAGGCCAAATTCCGTGAGCTATAGCACACGGATTGTGGCCAAATTTAGTGTTTCCGGGGCGGCATGGGATTTTTGGCTGGCGTGGTCGGGTTTGGTGGGAGTCGGTGGCGGGAGAAAACGGAATCCAATTCCGAGCTCCGAAACTCGTTTTACGGCCATTTTACCGCCAGAGAACGGGTGCCCAATCGGGTGGGCCAACTCGTCGGATTCAGGCAAAACCGGAGAAAGAAGTGGAAGGTAGGTGTGGATATCAGTTTTTGGTCCAAGAATACGAAGCAACGGCGAGGACCGTGTGCTCACATTTTGGCCAAATGCTCGCCCGCGGCCAAGGCACGCGACCACCCCGCGGCCAAGGCCAAGGCACAGGGCCACACTCGAGCTCCCTATCCTTGACCCGGAAGCGCGGCCCAAATTTGTGTTGTGTGTGCGCGAGAGTGTACGACGTGCCTTGGTCGCGAACATGTGCTGCATTTCGAGCAAGGCACACAGCCAGCCCGCGGCCAAGGCCAAGGCACGCAGCCACCCCGTGGCCAAGGCCAAGGCCATGGCACACAGCCACCCCGCGGCCAAGGCCTAGGCACGCAGCCAGCCCACGGCCAAGGCCAAGACCATGGCACCCAGCCACCCCGCGGCCAAGGCCTAGGCACGTAGCCACCCCGCGGCCAAGGCCTAGGCACGCAGCCACCCCGTGGCCAAGGCCAAGGCCTAGGCACGCAGCCACCCCGCGGCCAAGGCCAAGGCCATGGCACCAAGCCACCCCGCGGCCAAGGCCTTGGCACGCAGCCACCCCGCGGCCAAGGCCGTGTGCTGTAGCTCACGGATCTTGGCCAACTTTCGCGTTTCCGGGGCCGGGCGGGATTTTGGGGTGATGCATTAGATACGTGCGACACTCGAACGTCGGAGAAGACAGGAGTCGATTCCGAGGTCCGAACCTCATTTTACGTCTGATTTACCGAACGTGCGGGGATGCGAAAAGGGGACGAAACGTGCCCGCGAATTGGTCCGGTTGTGGTAGAACTGGGCCAGGGGCCTCCTCACGGTGCTAGTACTGTTTTCCTCTCGAAGAAATGGCGAAAATAATGCGGGAGGCCCTGCGTCCATTTTTCCGCCCGAAAAGGCCAAAATCGGTGAGCTATAGCACACGGACTGCGGCCAAATTTGGCATTTCGGGGGCGGCGTGGGCATTTTGGCGGGCGTGGTCGGGTTTGGTGGGAGTCGGTGGCGGGAGGAAACGGAATCCAATTCCGAGCTCCCAAACTCGTTTTACAGCCATTTTACCGCCAGAGAACGGGTGCCCAAACGGGTGGGCCAACTTGTCGGATTAAGGAAAAACCGGAGAAAGAAGTGGAAGGTAGGTGTGGATCTCAGTTTTTGGTCCAAGAATACGAAGCAACCGCGAGGACCGTGTGCTCACATTTTGGCCAAATCCTCGCCCGCGGCCAAGGCCAAGGAACAGGGCCACGCTCGAGATCCCTATCCTTGCCCCGTGAGCGCGGCCCAAGTGTGTGTTGTGTGCGTGCGAGAGTGTGCGACGTGCCTTTGTCGCGAGCATGTGCTGCATTTCGAGCAAGGCACGCAGCCAGCCCGCGGCCAAGGCCAAGGCACGAAGCCACCCCTTGGCCAAGGCCAAGGCCGTGGCACCCAGCCACCCCGCGGCCAAGGCCAAGGCACGCAGCCACCCCGTGGCCAAGGCCAAGGCCATGGCACGCAGCCACGCCGCTGCCAAGGCCTAGGCAAGCAGCCACCCCGCGGCCAAGGCCGTGTGCTGTAGCTCATGGATCTTGGCCAACTTTCGCGTTTCCGGGTCGGTGCGTGATTTTGGGGTGATGCATTAGATATGTGCGACAGTCGAATGTCAGAGAAGACGGGAGTCGATTCCGAGGTCCGAACCTCGTTTTACGGCCGATTTACCGAGCGTGTAGGGGTGCGAAAAGGGGACGAAACGTGCCCGCGAGCTATAGCACACGGATTGTGGCCAAAATCCGTGAGCTATAGCACACGGATTGTGGCCAAATTTCGCGTTTCGGGGGCGGCGTGGGATTTTGGGCTGGCGTGGTTGGGTTTGGTGGGAGTCAGTTGCGGGAAAAAACGGAATCCAATTTCGAGCTCCGAAACTCGTTTTACGGCCATCTTACCAGCAGCGAACGGGTGCCCAAACGCGTGGGCCCACTCGTCCGATTCAGGCAAAACCGGAGAAAGAAGTGGAAGGTAGGTGTGGATCTCAGTTTTTGGTCCAAGAATACGAAGAATCGGCGAGGACCGTGTGCTCACATTTTGGCCAAATGCTCTCCCGCAGCCAAGGCCAAGCCATGCAGCCACCCCGCGGCCAACGCCAAGGCACAGGGCCACGCTCGAGCTCCCTATCCTTGCCTCGGGAGCGCGGCTGGAGTGTGTGTTGTGTGTGCGTGAGAGTGTGCAACCTGCCTTGGTCGCGAGCATATGCTGCATTTCGAGAAAGGCACGTAGCCAGCCCGCGGCCAAGGCCAAGGACGAGGCACGCATCCACCCCGTGGCCAAGGCCTAGGCACGCGTCCACCCCGCGGCCAAGGCCTAGGCACACAGCCACCCCGTGGCCAAGGCCTTGGCACACAGCCACCCGGTGGCCAAGGCCAAGGCCATGGCACCCAGCGACCCCGCAGCCAAGGCCTAGGCACGCATCCACCCCGCGGCCAAGGCCAAGGCCGTGTGCTGTCGCTCACGGATCTTAGCCAACTTTTGCGTTTCCGGGGCGGTGCGGGATTTTGGGGTGATGCATTAGATACGTGCGACAGTCGAACGTCGGAAAACAGGGGAGTCGATTTCGAGGTCCGAACCTCGTTTTACGGAAGATTTACCGAGGGTGCGGGGTTGCGAAAAGGGGACGAAACGTGCCCTCGAATTGGTCTGATTGTGGTACAACTGGGCCGGGGGCCTCCTCACTGCGCAAGTACTGCTTTCCGCTCGAAGAGATGGCAAAAATAATGCCGGAGGCCCTGCGCCCATTTTTCCGCCAGAAAAGGCCAAAATCCGTGAGCTATAGCACACGGATTGTGGCCAAATTTCGCGTTTCGGGGGCGGCGTGGGATTTTGGGCTGGCGTCGTCGGGTTTGGTGGGAGTCGGTGCCGCGAGAAAATGAGTTTTGGAGCTCGGAAATCCCGCACCGCCCCAGAAACGCGAGAGTCGGCATGGGAGTCGGTGCCGGGAGAAAACGAGTTTCGGCATCACCCCAAAATCCCGCACCGCCCCGGAAACGCGAAAGTTGGCCAAGATCCGTGAGCTACAGCACACGGCCTTGGCCTTGGCCGTGGGGTGGCTGCGTGCCATGGCCTTGGAATTGGCCTCGGGGTGGCTGCGTGCCAAGGCCTTGGACGCAGGCTGGCGGCGTGCCTAGGCCTTGGCCGCGGGCTGGCTGGGTGCCATGGCCTTGGCCGCGGGCTGGCTGGGTGCCTAGGCCTTGGCCACGGGGTGGCTGCGTGCCTCGGCCTTGGCCTTGGCCTCGGGCTGGCTCCGTGCCTTGCTCGAAATGTAGCACATGCTCGCGACCAAGGCAGGTCGCACACTCTCACGCACACACAACACACACTCCGGCCGCGCTCCCGAGGCAAGGATAGGGAGCTCGAGCGTGGCCCTGTGCCTTGGCGTTGGCCGCGGGCGAGCATTTGGCCAAAATTTGAGCACACGGTCCTCGCCGTTTCTTCGTATTCTTGGACCAAAAACTGAGATCCACACCTACCTTCCACTTCTTTCTCCGGTTTTGCCTGAATCGGACGAGTGGGCCCACCCGTTTGGGCACCCGTTCGCTGCCGGTAAGATGGCCGTAAAACGAGTTTCGGAGCTCGGAATTGGATTCCGTTTTCTCCCGCCACCGACTCCCACCAAACCCGACGACGCCAGCCCAAAATCCCACCCCGCCTCCAAAATGCAAAATTTGGCCACAATCCGTGTGCTATAGCTCACGGATTTTGGCCTTTTCTGGCGGAAAAATGGGCGCAGGGCCTCCCGCATTATTTTTGTCATTTCTTCGAGCGGAAAGCAGTACTTGCGCCGTGAGGAGGCCCCCGGCCCAGTTCTACCACAATCGGACCAATTCGAGGGCACGTTTCGTCCCCTTTTTGCACCCCCGCACCCTCGGTAAATCGGCCGTAAAACGAGGTTCGGACCTCGAAATCGACTCCCCTCTTTTCCAACGCTCGACTGTCGCACGTATCTAATGCATCACCCCAAAATCCCGCACCACCCCGGAATCGCGAAAGTTGGCCAAGATCCGTGAGCTACAGCACACGGCCTTGGCCGCGGAGTGGCTGCGTTCCATGGCCTTGCCCTTGGCCGCGGGGTGGCTGCGTGCCATGGCCTTGGCCTTGGCCGCGGGGTGGCTGCGTGCCTTGGCCTTGGCCGCGGGCTGGCTGGGTGCCATGGCCTTGGCCGCGGGCTGGCTGGGTGCCATGGCCTTGGCCGCGGGGTGGACGCGTGCCTTGGCCTTGGCCACGGGGTGGCTGCGTGCCTCGGCCTTGGCCTTGGCCGCGGGCTGGCTCCGTGCCTTGCTCGAAATGCAGCACATGCTCGCGACCAAGGCAGGTCGCACACTCTCACGCACACACAACACACACTCGGGCTGCACTCCCGAGGCAAGGATAGGGAGCTCGAGCGTGGCCCTGTGCCTCGGCGTTGGCCGCGGGCTGGCTGCGTGGCTTGGCCTTGGCCGCGGGCAAGCATTTCGCCAAAATGTGAGCACACGGTCCTCGCCGTTTCTTCGTATTCTTGGACCAAAAACTGAGATCCACACCTATCTTCCACTTCTTTCTCCGGTTTTGCCTGAATCGGACGAGTGGGCCCACCCGTTTGGGCACCCGTTAGCTGCCGGTACGATGGCCGTAAAATGAGTTTCGGAGCTCGGAATTGGATTCTGTTTTCTCCCGCCACCGACTCCCACCAAACCCGACGACGTCTGCCCAAAATCCCACGCCGCCCCCGAAACGCGAAATTTTGCCACAATCCGTGTGCTATAGATCACGGATTTTGGCCTTTTCTGGCGGAAAAATGGGCGCAGGGCCTCCCGCATTATTTTTGTCATTTCTTCGAGCGGAAAGCAGTACTTGCGCCGTGAGGAGGCCCCAGGCCCAGTTCTACCACAATCGGACCAATTCGAGGGCACGTTTCGTCCCCTTTTCGCACCCCCGCACCCTCGGTAAATCGGCCGTAAAACGAGGTTCGGAACTCGAAATCGACTCCCCTCTTTTCGAACGCTCGACTGTTGCACGTATCTAATGCATCATCCCAAAATCCCACACCGCCCCGGAAAAGCGAAAGTTGGCCAAGATCCGTGAGCTACAGCACACGGCCTTGGCCTTGGCCGCGGGCTGGCTGCGTACCTTGGCCTTGGCCGCGGACTGGCTGGGTGCCATGGCCTTGGCCGCGGGCTGGCTGGGTGCCATGGCCTTGGCCGCGGGGTTGATGCGTGCCTTGGCCTTGGCCACGGGGTGGCTCCGTGCCTCGGCCTTGGCCTTGGCCGCGGGCTGGCTCCGTGCCTTGCTCGAAATACAGCACATGCTCGCGACGAAGGCAGGTCGCACAGTCTCACGCACACACAACACACACTCCAGCCGCGCTCCCGAGGCAAGGATAGGGAGCTCGAGCGTGGCACTGTGCCTTGGCGTTGGCCGCGGGGTGGCTGCGTGGCTTGGCCTTGGCCGCGGGCGAGCATTTGGCCAAAATGTGAGCACACGGTCCTCCCCGTTTCTTCGCATTCTTGGACCAAAAACTGAGATCCACACCTACCTTCCACTTCTTTCTCCGGTTTTTCCTGAATCGGACGAGTGGGCCCACCCGTTTGGGCACCCGTTCGCTGCCGGTAAGATGGCCGTAAAACGAGTTTCGGAGCTCGGAATTGGATTCCGTTTTCTCCCGCCACCGACTCCCACCAAACCCGACCAGGCCAGCCCAAAATCCCACGCCGTCCCCGAAACGCGAAATTTGGCCTTGGCCTCCGGGTGGCTGTGTGCCAAGGCCTTGGCCGCGGGCTGGCTGCGTGCCTAGGCCTTGGCCGCGGGCCGGCTGGGTGCCATGGCCTTGGCCGCGGGGTGGACGCGTGCCTTGGCCTTGGCCACGGGGTGGCTGCGTGCCTCGTCGTTGGCCTTTGCCGCGGGCTGGCTCCGTGCCTTGCTCGAAATGCAGCTCATGCTCGTGACCAAGGCAGGTCGCACAGTCTCACCCACACACAACATACACTCTGGCCGCGCTCCCGAGGCAAGGATAGGGAGCTCGAGCATGGCCCTGTGCCTTGGCGTTGGCCGCGGGGTGGCTGCGTGCCTTGGCCTTGGCCGCGGGCGAGCATTTGGCCAAAATGTGAGCACACGGTCCTCGCCGTTTCTTCGTATTCTTGGACCAAAAACTGAGATCCACACCTACCTTCCACTTCTTTCTCCGGTTTTGCCTGAATCGGACGAGTGGGCCCACCATTTTGGGCACCCGTTCGCTGCCGGTAAGATGGCCGTAAAACGAGTTTCGGAGCTCGGAATTGGACTCCGTTTTCTCCCGCCACTGACTCCCATCAAACCCGACCACGCCAGCCCAAAATCCCACGCCGCCCCCGAAACGCTAAATTTTGCCACAATCCGTGTGCTATAGCTGACGGATTTTGGCCTTTTCTGGCGGAAAAATGGGCGCTGGGCCTCCCGCATTATTTTTGCCATTTCCTCGAGTAGAAAGCAGTACTTGCGCCGTGAGGAGGCCCCCGGCCCATTCTACCACAATCGGACCAATTCGAGGGCACGTTTCGTCCCCTTTTCGTACCCCCGCGCCCTCGGTAAATCGGCCGTAAAACGAGGTTCGGACCTCGAAATCGACTCCCCTCTTTTCCGACGTTCGACTGTCGCACATATCTAATGCATCACCCCAGAATCCCGCACCACCCCGGAAACGCGAAAGTTGGCCAAGACCCGTGAGCGACAGCACACGGACTTGGCCTTGGCCGCGGGGTGGCTGCAGGCCATGGCCTCGGGGTGGCTGCGTGCCATGGCCTTGGCCTTGGCCACCGGGTGGCTGTGTGCCAAGGCCTTGGCCGCGGGCTGTCTGGCTGCCATGGCCTTGGGCGCGGGCTGGCTGGCTGCCATGGCCTTGGCCGTGGGCTGGCTGGGTGCCATGGCCTTGGCCGCGGGGTGGACGCGTGCCTTGGCCTTGGCCATGGGGTGGCTGCGTGCCTCGGCTTTGGCCTTGGCCGCGGGCTTGCTCCGTGCCTTGCTCGAAATGCAGCACATGCTCGCGACCAAGGCAGGTCGCACACTCTCACGCACACACAAGACAGACTCGGGCCGCGCTCCCGAGGCAATGATAGGGAGCTCGAGCGTGGCCCTGTGCCTTGGCGTTGGACGCGGGGTGGCTGCGTGCCTTGGCCTTGGCCGCGGGCGAGCATTTGGCCAAAATGTGAGCACACGGTCCTCGGCGTTTCTTCGTATTCTTGGACCAAAAACTGAGATCCACACCCACCTTCCACTTCTTTCTCCGGTTTTGCCTGAATCGGACGAGTGGGCCCACCCGTTTGGGCACCCGTTCGCTGCTGGTAAGATGGCCGTAAAACGAGTTTCGGAGCTCGGAATTGGATTCCGTTTTCTCCCGCCACCGACTCTCACCAAACCCGACCAGGCCAGCCCAAAATCCCACGCCGCCCCCGAAACGCAAAATTTGGCCACAATCCTCACTGATTTTGGCCTTTTCCGGGGGAAAAATGGGCGCAGGGCCTCCCGCATTTTTTTCACCATTTCTTCGAGTGGAAAACAGTACTTGCACCGTGAGGAGGCCCCCGGCCCAGTTCTACCACAATCGGACCAATTCGCGGGCACGTTTCGTCCCCTTTTCGCACCCCCGCACCCCCGGTAAATCAGCCGTAAAACGAGGTTCGGACCTCGAAATCGACTCCCCTCTTTTCCAACGCTCGACTGTCACACGTATCTAATGCATCACCCCAAAATTTCATGTTTCGGGGGCGGCATGGGATTTTTGGCTGGCGTGGTCGGGTTTGGTGGGAGTCGGTGGCGGGAGAAAACGGAATCCAATTCCGAGCTCTGAAACTCGTTTAACAGCCATTTTACCGACAGAGAACGGGTTCCCAAACGGGTGGGCCAACTCTTCGGATTCAGGCAAAACCGGAGAAAGAAGTGGAAGGTAGGTGTGGATCTCAGTTTTTGGTCCAAGAATACGAAGCAACGGCGAGGACCGTGTGCTCACATTTTGGCCAAATGCCCGCCCGCGGCCAAGGCACGCTGCCACCCCGCGGCCAAGGCCAAGGCACAGGGCCACGCTCGAGCTCCCTATCCTTGCCTCGGGAGCGCGGCCCAAGTTTGTGTTGTGTGTGCGCGAGAGTGTACGACGTGCCTTGGTCGCGAGCATGTGCTGCATTTCGAGCAAGGCACGCAGCCACCCCGCCGCCAAGGCCAAGGCCATGGCAACCATCCACCCAGCGGCCAAGGCCAAGGCCATGGAACCCAGCCACCCCGCGGCCAAGGCCAAGGCACGCAGCCACCCCGTGGCCAAGACCAAGGCACCCAGCCACCCAGTGGCCAAGACCAAGGCACCCAGCCACCCAGTGGCCAAGGCCAAGGCACCCAGCAACAGCGAGGACCGTGTGCTCACATTTTGGCAAAATGCTCGCCCGCGGCCAAGGCCAAGGCCAAGACACGCGGCCACCCCACGGCCAAGGCCAAGGCACAGGGCCACGCTCGAGCTCCCTATTCTTGCCCCGGGAGCGCGGCCCAAGTGTGTATTGTGTGTGCGCGAGAGTGTGCGACGTGCCTTGGTCGCGAGCATGTGCTGCATTTCGAGCATGGCACGCAGCCAGCCCGCGTCCAAGGCCAAGGCACGCAGCCACCCCGCGGCCAAGGGCAAGGCCATGGCACCCAGCCACCCCGCGGCCAAGGCCTAGGCACGCAGCCACCCCGCGGCCAAGGCCTAGGCACGCAGCCACCCCGCGGCCAAGGCCGTGTGCTGTAGCTCACGGACCTTGGCCAACTTTTGCATTTCCGGGGCGGGGCGGGATTTTGGGGTGATGCATTAGATACGTGCGACAGTCGAACGTCGGAGAAGACGGGAGTCGATTCCGCGGTCCGAACCTCATTTTATGTCTGATTTACCGAACGTGCGGGGGCGCGAAAAGGGAACGAAACGTGCCCGCGAATTGGTCCGGTTGTGGTAGAACTGGGCCGGGGGCCTCCTCACGGTGCTAGTACTGTTTTCCTCTCGAAGAAATGGTAAAAATAATGCGGGAGGCCCTGCGCCAATTTTTCCGCCCAAAAAGGCCAAAATCCGTGAGCTACAGCACACGGATTGCGGCCAAATTTCACGTTTCGGGGGCGGCGTGTGATTTTTGGCTGGCGTGGTCGGGTTTGGTGGGAGTCGCTGGCGGGAGAAAACGGAATCCAATTCCAAGCTCCGAAACTCGGTTTACAGCCATTTTACAGCCAGAGAACGGGTGCCGAAACGGGTGGGCCAACTCGTCGGATTCAGGTAAAACCGGAGAAAGAAGTGGAAGGTAGGTGTGGATCTCAGTTCTTGGTCCAAGAATACGAAGCAACGGTGAGGACCGTGTGCTCACATTTTGGCCAAATGCTCGCCTGCGGCCAAGGCCAAGGCCAAGGCACGCGGCCACCCCGCGGCCAAGGCCAAGGCTCAGGGCCACGCTCGAGCTCCCGATCCTTGCCCCGGGAGCACATCCCAAGTGTGTGTTGTGTGTGCGTGAGAGGGTGCGACGTGCCTTGGTCGCGAGCATGTGCTGCATTTCGATCAAGGCACGCAGCCAGCCCGCGGCCAAGGCCAAGGCACGCGGCCAAGGCCAAGACACGCAACCACCCCGTGGCCAAGGCCAGGGCGATGGCACCCAGCCACTCCGCGGCCAAGGCCTAGGCACGCAGCCACCCCGTGGCCAAGGCCAAGGCCATGGCACCCAGCCACCCCTTCGCCAAGGCCAAGGCACGCGGCCACCCCGCGGCTAAGGCCAAGGCACAGGGCCACGCTCGAGCTCCCTATCCTTGCCCCAGGAGCGCGGTCCAAGTGTGTGTTGTGTGTGTGCGAGAGTGTGCGACGTGCCTCGGTCGCGACCATGTGCTGCATTTCGAGCAAGGCACGCAGCCAGCCCGAGGCCAAAGCCAAGACACGCAGCCACCCCGCGGCCAAGGCCTAGGCGCGCAGCCACCCCGCGGCCATGGCCTAGGCACGCAGCCACCCTGCGGCCTAGGCCGTGTGCTGTAGCTCACGGATCCTGGCCAACTTTCGCTTTTTTCCGCCCGAAAAGGCCAAAATCCGTGAGCTATAGCACACGGATTGCGGCAAAATTTCGCGTTTCGGGGGTGGCGTCGGATTTTTGGCTGGCGTGGTCGGGTTTGCTGGGAGTCGTTGGCGGGAGAAAACAGAATCCAATTCCGAGCTCCGAAACTCGTTTTACGGCCATTTTACTGCCAGAGAACGGGTGCCCAAACGGGTGGGTCAATTCGTACGATTCAGGCAAAACCGGAGAAAGAAGTGGAAGGTAGGTGTGGATCTTAGTTTTTGGTCCCAGAATACGAAGCAACGGCGTGGACCGTGTGCTCAAATTTTAGCGAAATGCTCGCCCGCGGCCAAGGCCAAGGCCAAGGCACGCGGCCACCCCGCGGCCAAGGCCAAGGCACAGGGCCACGCTCGAGCACCCTATCCTTGCCCCGGGAGTGCGGCCCAAGTGTGTGTTGTGCGAGAGTGTGAGACGTGCCTTGGTCGCGAGCATGTGCTGCGTTTCGAGCAAGGCACCCAGCCACCCCGCGGCAAAGGCCTAGCCACGCAGCCACCCCGTGGCCAAGGCCAAGGCCATGGCACCCAGCCACCCCGCGGCCAAGGCCTAGGCACGCAGCCACCCCGCGGCCGAGGCCGTCGGCTGTAGCTCACGGATCTTGGCCAACTTTAGCGTTTCCGGGGCGGGATTGGATTTTGGGCTAATGCATTAGATACGTGCGACAGTCGAACGTCGGAGAAGACGGGAGTTGATTCCGAGGTCTGAACCTCGTTTTACGTCTGATTTACCGAACGTGCGGGGGTACGAGGACCGTGTGCTCACATTTTGGCCAAATGCTCGCCCGCGGCCAAGGCACGCGGCCACCCCGCGGCCAAGGCGAAGGCACAGGGCCACGCTCGAGCTCCCTATCCTTGCCGCGGCAGCGCGGCCCAAGTTTGTGTTGTGTGTGCGCGAGAGTGTGCGACGTTGCCTTGGTCGCGAGCATGTGCTGCATTTCGAGCATGTGTTGTGCTCTAGCTCACGGATCTTGGCCAAGGCTGTGCTCTAGCTCACGGATCTTGGCCAACTTTCTCGTTTCCGGGGCGGGGCGGGATTTTGGGGTGATGCACTAGATATGTGCGACAGTCGAACGTCGGAGAAGACGGGAGTCAATTCCGAGGTCCGAACCTTGTTTTACGGCCGAATTACCGAATGTGCGGGGGTGCGAAAAGGTAACGAAACGTGCCCGCGAATTGGTCCGGTTGTGGTAGGACTGGGCCGGGGGCCTCCTCACGGTGCTAGTACTGTTTTCCTCTCGAAGAAATGGCAAAAATAATGCGGGAGGCCCTGCGCCCATTTTTCCGCCCGAAAAGGCCAAAATCCATGAGCTATAGCACACGGATTGCGGCCAAATTTCGTGTTTCGGGGGCGGCGTGGAATTTTTGGCTGGCGTGGTCGGGTTTGGTGGGAGTCGGTAGCGGGAGAAAAAGGCATCCAATTCCGAGCACCGAAACTCGTTTTACGGCCATTTTACCGCCAGAGAACGGGTTCCCAAATGGGTGGGCCAACTCGTCCGAATCAGGCAAAACCGGAGAAAGAAGTGGAAGGTAGGTGTGGATCTCAGTTTTTGGTCCAAGAATACGAAGCAACGGCGAGGACCGTGTCCTCACATTTTGTCCAAAACCTCACCCGCGGCCAAGGCCAAGCCCAAGGCACGCGGCCACCCCGCGGACAAGGCCAAGGCCAAGGCACGCGGCCACCCCGCGGCCAAGGCCAAGGCACAGGGCCACGCTCGAGCTCCCTATCCATGCCCCGGGAAGGCGGTGCAAGTGTGTGATGTGTGTGTGCGAGAGTGTGAGACGTGCCTTGGTCGCGAGCATGTGCTGCATTTCGAGCAAGGCACGCAGCCACCCCGCGGCCAAGGCCAAGGCCATGGCACCCAGCCACCCCGTGGCCAAGTCCTAGGCACGCAGCCACCCCGAGGCCAAGGCCAAGGCCATGGCACCCAGCCACCCCGCGGCCAAGGCCTAGGCACGCAGCCACGGGACCAAGGCCTAGGCACGCAGCCACCCCGTGGCCAAGGCCAAGGCCATGGCACCCAGCCACGCCGCGGCCAAGGCCTAGGCACGCCGCCACCCCGCGGCCAAGGCCGTGTGCTGTAGCTCATGGATCTTGGCCAACTTTCGCGATTCCGGGGCGGTGCGGGATTTTGGGGATATGCATTAGATACGTGCGACAGTCGAACGTCGGAGAAGACGGGAGTCGATTCCGAGGTCCGAACCTCGTTTTACGGCCGATTTACCGAACGTGCGCGGGTGCGAAAAGGGGACGAAACGTGCCCGCGAATTGGTCCGGTTGTGGTAGAACTGGGCCGGGGGCCTCCTCACGGCGCTAGTACTGTTTTCCGCTCGAAGAAATGGTGAAAATAATGCGGGAGGCCCTGCGCCCATTTTTCCGTCCGAAAAGGCCAAAATCCGTGAGCTATATAGCACACGGATTGCGGCCAAATTTCGTGTTTCGGGGCCGGCGTGGGATTTTTACCTGGCGTGGTCGCGTTTGGTGGGAGTCGGTGGCGGGACAAAACGGAATCCAATTCCAAGCTCCGAAACTCGTTTTACGGCCATTTTACCGCCAGAGAACGGGTGCCCAAACGGGTGAGCCAACTCGTTGGATTCAGGCAAAACCAGAGAAAGAAGTGGAAGGTAGGTGTGGATCTCAGTTTTTGGTCCAAGAATACGAAGCAATGGCGAGGACCGTGTGCTCACATTTTGGCCAAATGCTCACCCGCGGCCAAGGCCAAGGCCAAGGCACGCGGCCACCCCGCGGCCGAGGCCAAGGCACAGGGCCACGCTCGAGCACACTATCCTTGCCCCGGGGCCAAGGCACAGGGTGTGTGCTGTGCACACTATCCTTGCCCCGGAACATGTGCCCAAAAGTGTGTGTGCCCGTGTGTGCGCGAGACTGTGCGACGTGCCTTGGTCGCGAACATGTGCTGCATTTCGACAAAGGCACCCAGCCACCCCGCGGCCAAGTCCTAGGCACGCAGCCACTCCACGGCCAAGGCCAAGGCCATGGCACCCAGCCACCCCACGGCCAAGGCCTAGGCACACAGCCACCCCGCGGCCAAGGCCAAGGCCATGGCACCCAGCCACGCCGCTGCCAAGGCCTAGGCACGCAGCCACCCCGCGGCCAAGGCCGTGTGCTGTAGCTGACGGATCTTGGCCAACTTTCGCATTTCCGGGGGGGTGCGGGATTTTGGGGTGATGCATTAGATACGTGCGACAGTCGAACGTCGGAGAAGACGGGAGTCGATTCCGAGGTCCGAGCCTCGTTTTACGGCTGATTTACCGAACGTACGGGGGTGCGAAAAGGGGACGAAACGTGCCCGCGAATTGGTCTGCTTGTGGTTGAACTGGGCCGGGGGCCTCCTCACGGTGCTAGTACTGTTTTACGCTCGAAGAAATGGCGAAAATAATGCGGGAGGCCCTGCGCCCATTTTTCCGCCCGAAAAGGCCAAAATCCGTGAGCTATAGCACACGGATTGTGGCCAAATTTCGTGTTTCGGGGGCGGCGTGGTATTTTTAGCTGGCGTGGTCTGGTTTGGTGGGAGTCGGTGGTGGGAGAAAACAGAATGCAATTCCGAGCTCCGAAACTCGTTTAACGGCCATTTTACCGCCAGAGAACGGGTTCCGAAACGGGTGGGCCAACTCGTCCGATTCAGGCAAAACCGGAGAAAGAAGTGGAAGGTAGGTGTGGATCTCAGTTTTTTGTCCAAGAATACGAAGCAACGCCGAGGACCGTGTGCTCACATTTTGGCCAAATGCTCGCCCGCGGCCAAGGCCAAGGCCAAGGCACGCGGCCACCCCGCGGCCAAGGCCAAGGCACAGGGCCACGAACGAGCACACTATCCTTTCCCCGGGAGCGCGGCCCAAGTGTGTGTTGTGTGTGTGCGAGAGTGTGCGATGTGCCTTGGCGCGAGCATGTGCTGCATTTCGAGAAAGGCACGCAGCCAGCCCGCGGCCAAGGCACGGCACTCAGCCACCCCGTGGCCAAGGGCAAGGCCATGGCACCCAGCCACCCCGCGGCCAAGTCCTAGGCACGCAGCCACTCCACGGCCAAGGCCAAGGCCATGGCACCCAGCAACCCCGCGTCCAAGGCCTAGGCACGCAGCCACCCCGCTGCCAAGGCCAAGGCCATGGCACCCAGCCACGCCGCTGCCAAGGCCTAGGCACGCAGCCACCCCGCGGCCAAGGCCGTGTGCTGTAGCTCACGGATCTTGGCCAACTTTCGCATTTCCGGGGGGGTGCGGGATTTTGGGGTGATGCATTAGATACGTGCGACAGTCGAACGTCGGAGAAGACGGGAGTTGATTCCGAGGTCCGAACCTCGTTTTACGGCTGATTTACCGAACTGCGGGGGTGCGAAAAGGGGACGAAACGTGCCTGCCAATTGGTCCGGTTGTGGTAGAACAGGGCCGGGGCCCTCCTCACGGCGCAAGTGCTACTTTCCGCTTGAAGAAATGGCAAAAATAATGCGGGAGGCCCTGCGCCCATTTTTCCGCCCGAAAAGGCCAAAATCCGTGAGCTATGGCACACGGATTGTTTCCAAATTTCGTGTTTCGGGGGCGGCGTGGGATTTTGGCTGGCGTGGTCGGGTTTGGTGGGAGTCGGTGGCGAGAGAAAGCGGAATCCAATTGCGAGCTCCTAAACTCGTTTAACCGCCATTTTACCGCCAGAGAACGGGTGGGCCAACTCGTCCGATTCAGGGAAAACCGGAGAAAGAAGTGGAAGGTAGGTGTGGATCTCAGTTTTTGGTCCAAGAATACGAAGCAACGGCAAGGACCGTGTGCTCACTTTTTGACCAAATGCTCGCCCGCGGCCAAGGCACGCGGCCACCCCGCGGCCAAGGCCAAGGCACAGGGCCACGCTCGAGCTCCCTACCCTTGTCCCGGGAGCGCGGCCCAAGTTTGTGTTGTGTGTGCGCTAGAGTGTGCGACGTGCCTTGGTCGCGAGCATGTGCTGCATTTCGAGCAAGGCACGCAGCCAGCCCGTGGCCAAAGCCAAGGCACGCAGCCACCCCGCGGCCAAGGCCAAGGCCATGGCACCCAGCCACCCCGCGGACAAGGCCTAGGCACGAAGCCACCCCGCGGCCAAGGCCAAGGCCATGGCACCCAGCCACCCCGCGGCCAAGGCCTCGGCACGCAGCCACCCCGTGGCGAAGGCCAAGGCACGCAGCAACCCCGTGGCCAAGGCCAAGGCCTAGGCACGAAGCCACCCCGCGGCCAAGGCCGTGTGCTGTAGCTCACGGATCTTGGCCAAGTTTCGCGTCTCCGGGGCTGGGCGGCATTTTGCGGTGATGCATTAGATACGTGCGACAGTCGAACGTCGGATAAGACGGGAGTCAATTCCGAGGTCCGAACCTCGTTTTACGTCTGATTTAACGAACGTGCGGGGTTGCGAAAAGGGGATGAAACGTGACCGCGAATTGGTCTGGTTGTGGTAGAACTGGGCCGGGGGCCTCCTCACGGTGCTAGTACTGTTTTCCGCTCGAAGAAATGGTGAAAATAATGCCGGAGGCCCTGCGCCCATTTTTCCGCCCGAAAAGGCCAAAATCCGTGAACTATATAGCACACGGATTGCGGCTAAATTTCGTGTTTAAGGGGCGGCGTGGGATTTTTGCCTGGCGTGGTCGGGTTTGGTGGGAGTCGGTGGCGGGAGAAAACGGAATCCAATTCCGAGCTCTGAAACTCGTTTTACGGCCATTTTACCGCCAGGGAACGGGTGCCCAAACGGGTGAGCCAACTCGTCGGATTCAGGCAAAACCAGAGAAAGAAGTGGAAGGTAGGTGTGGATCTCACTTTTTGGTCCAAGAATAGGAAGAAACGGAGAGGACCGTGTGCTCAAATTTTGGCCAAATGCGGGCCCGCGGCCAAGGCCAAGCCACGCAGCCACCCCGCGGCCAACGCCAGGCCACAGGGCGACACTCGAGCTCCCTATCCTTGCCTCGGGAGCGCAGCCCGAGTGTGTGTTGTGTGTGCGTGAGAGTGTGCGACCTGCCTTGGTCGCGAGCATGTGCTGCATTTCGAGCAAGGCAGGGAGCCAGCCCGCGGCCAAGGCCAAGGCCGAGGCATGCAGCCACCCCGTGGCCAAGGCCACGGCATGCGTCCACCCCGCGGCCAAGGCCATGGCACCCAGCCAGCCCGTGGCCAAGGCCATGGCACCCAGCCAGCCCGCGGCCAAGGCCTAGGCACGCTGCCAGCCCGCGGCCAAGGGCTAGGCACGCTGCCAGCCCGCGGCCAATGCCTTGGCACGCAGCCACCCCGAGGCCAAGGCCATGGCACGGAGGCACCCCGCGGCCAAGGCCAAGGCATGGCACGCAGCCACCCCGCGGCCAAGGCCAAGGCCGTGTGCTGTAGCTCACGGATCGTGGCCAACTTTCGCGTTTCCGGGGCGGTGCGGGATTTTGGGGTGATGCATTACATACGTGCGACAGTCGAGCGTTGGAAGACAGGGGAGTCGATTTCATGGTCCGAACCTCGTTTTACGGCCGATTTACCGAGTGTGCGGGGGTGCGAAAAGGGGACGAAACGTGCCCGCGAATTGGTCCGATTGTGGTAGAACTGGGCCGGGGGCCTCCTCATGGCGCAAGTACTGTTTTCCGCTTGAAGAAATGGCGAAAATAATGCGGGAAGCCCTGCGCCCATTTTTCCCCCGGAAAAGGCCAAAATCCGTGAGCTATAGCACACGGATTGTGGCCAAATTTCGCGTTTCGGAGGCGGCGTGGGATTTTGGGCTGGCGTGGTCGGGTTTGGTGGGAGTCAGTGGCGGGAGAAAACGGAATCCAATTCCGAGCTCCGAAACTCGTTTTACGGCCATCTTACCGGCAGCGAACGGGTGCCCAAACGGGTGGGCCCACTCGTCCGATTCAGGCAAAACCGGAGAAAGAAGTGGAAGGTAGGTGTGGATCTCAGTTTTTGGTCCAAGAATACGAAGAAACGGTGAGGACCGAGTGCTCACATTTTGGCCAAATGCTCGCCCGCGGCCAAGGCCAAGCCATGCAGCCACCCCGCGGCCAACGCCAAGGCACAGGGCCATGCTCGAGCTCCCTATCCTTCCCTCGGGAGCGCGGCCGGAGTGTGTGTTGTGTGTGCGTGAGAGTGTGCGACCTGCCTTGGTCGCGAGCATATGCTGCATTTCGAGAAAGGCACGTGGCCAGCCCGGGGCCAAGGCCAAGGCCGAGGTACGCAGCCACCCCGTGGCCAAGGCCTAGGCACGCGTCCACCCCGCGGCCAAGGCCATGGCACCCAGCCAGCCCGCGGCCAAGGCCTAGGCACGCAGCCAGGCCGCGGCCAAGGCCTTGGCACACAGCCACCCGGTGGCCAAGGCCAAGGCCATCGCACCCAGCCACCACGCGGCCAAGGCGTAGGCACGCAGCCACCCCGCGGCCAAGGCCAAGGCCGTGTGCTGTCGCTCACGGATCTTGGCCAACTTTCGCGTTTCCGGGGTGGTGCGGGATTTTGGGGTGATGCATTAGATACGTGCGACAGTCGAACATCGGAAAAGAGGGGAGTCGATTTCGAGGTCCGAACCTCGTTTTACGGCCGATTTACCGAGGGTGCGGGGGTGCGAAAAGGGGACGATACGTGCCCTCGAATTGGTCCGATTGTGGTAGAACTGGGCCGGGGGCCTCCTCACGGCGTAAGTACTGCTTTCCGCTTGAAGAAATGGCAAAAATAATGCGGGAGGCCCTGGGCCCATTTTTCCGCCAGAAAAGGCCAAAATCCGTGAGCTATAGCACACGGATTGTGGCCAAATTTCGCGTTTCGGGGGCGGCTTGGGATTTTCAGCTGGCGTCGTCGGGTTTGGTGGGAGTCGGTGGCGGGAGAAAACGGAATCCAATTCCGAGCTCCGAAACTCGTTTTACGGCCATCTTACCGGCAGCGAACGGGTGCCCAAACGGGTGGGCCCACTCGTCCGATTCAGGCAAAACCGGAGAAAGAAGTGGAAGGTAGGTGTGGATCTCGGTTTTTGGTCCAAGAATACGAAGAAACGGCGAGGACCGTGTGGTCACATTTTGGCCAAATGCTCGCCCGCGGCCAAGGCCAAGCCATGCAGCCACCCCGCGGCCAACGCCAAGGCACAGGGCCACGCTCGAGCTCCCTATCATTGCCTCGGGAGCGCGGCCGGAGTGTGTGTTGTGTGTGCATGAGAGTGTGCGACCTGCCTTGGTCGCGAGCATATGCTGCATTTCGAGAAAGGCACGTAGCCAGCCCGTGGCCAAGGCCAAGGACGAGGCACGCAGCCACCCCGTGGCCAAGGCCTAGGCACGCGTCCACCCCGCGGCCAAGGCCATGGCACCCAGCCACCCCGCGGCCAAGGCGTAGGCACGCAGCCACCCCGTGGCCAAGGCCTTGGCACACAGCCCCACGGTGGCCAAGGCCTAGGCCATGGCACCCAGCCACCCCGCAGCCAAGGCCTAGGCACGCATCCACCCCGCGGCCAAGGCTAAGGCCTTGTGCCGTCGCTCACGGATCTTGGCCAACTTTTTCATTTCCGGGGCGGTGCGGGATTTTGGGGTGATGCATTAGATACGTGCGACAGTCGAACGTCGGAAAACAGGGGATTCGATTTCGAGGTCCGAACCTCGTTTTACGGCCGATTTACCGAGGGTGCGGGGTTGCGAAAAGGGGACGAAACGTGCCCTCGAATTGGTCTGATTGTGGTAGAACTGGGCCGGGGGCCTCCTCACTTCGCAAGTACTGCTTTCCGCTCGAAGAGATGGCAAAAATAATGCTGGAGGCCCTGCGCCCATTTTTCCGCCAGAAAAGGCCAAAATCCGTGAGCTATAGCACACGGATTGTGGCCAAATTTCGCATTTCGGGGGCGGCGTGGGATTTTGGGCTGGCGTCGTCGGGTTTGGTGGGAGTCGGTGTTAGGAGAAAATGAGTTTTGGAGCTCGGAATTGGATTCCGTTTTCTCCCGGCATCGACTCCCACCAAACCCGACAACGCCAGCCCAAAATCCCACGCCGCCCCCGAAACGCAAAATTTGGCCACAATCCGTGTGCTATAGCTCACGGATTTTGGCCTTTTCTGGCGGAAAAATGGGCGCAGGGTCTCCCGCATTATTTTCGCCATTTCTTCGAGCGGAACACAGTACTTGCGCCGCGAGGAGGCCCCCGGCCCAATTCTACCACAATCGGACCAATTCGCGGGCGTGTTTCGTCCCCTTTTCGCACCCCCGCACCCTCGGTAAATCGGCCGTAAAACGAGGCTCGGACCTCGAAGTCGACTCCCCTCTTTTCCAACGCTCGACTGTCGCACGTATCTAATGCATCACCCCAAAATCCCGATCCGCCCCGGAAACGCGAAAGTTGGCCAAGATCCGTGAGCTACAGCACACGGCCTTGGCCTTGGCCGCGGGGTGGCTGCGTGCCATGGCCTTGGCCTTGGCCGCGGGGTGGCTGCGTGCCATGGCCTTGGCCTTGGCCTCGGGGTGGCTGCGTGCCTTGGCCTTGGCCGCGGGCTGGCTGGGTGCCATGGCCTTGGCCGCGGGCTGGCTGGGTGCCATGACCTTGGCCGCGGGCTGGCTGGGTGCCATGGCCTTGGCCGCGGGCTGGCTGGGTGCCATGGCCCTTGCCGCGGGGTGGACGCGTGCCTTGGCCTTGGCCACGTGGTGGCTGCGTGCCTCGGCCTTGGCCTTGGCCGCGGGCTGGCTCCGTGCCTTGCTCGAAATGCAGCACATGCTCGCGACCAAGGCATGTCGCACACTCTCACGCACACACAACACACACTCCGGCCGCGCTCCCGAGGCAAGGATAGGGAGCTCGAGCGTGGCCCTGTGCCTTGGCGTTAGCCGCTGGGTGGCTGCTTGGCTTGGCCTTGGCTGCGGCCGAGCATTTGGCCAAAATGTGAGCACAAGGTCCTCGCCGTTTCTTCGTATTCTTCGACCAAAAACTGAGATCCACACCTACCTTCAACTTCTTTCTCCGGTGTTGCCTGAATCGGACGAGTTGGCCCACCCGTTTGGGCAACCGTTCGCTGCCGGTAAGATGGCTGTAAAACGAGTTTCGGAGCTCGGAATTGGATTCCGTTTTCTCCCGCCACCGACTCCCACCAAACCCAGAGACGCCAGGCCAAAATCCCATGCCGCCCCCGAAACGCAAAATTTGGCCACAATCCGTGTGCTATAGCTCACGGATTTTGGCCTTTTCCGGGGGAAAAATGGGCGAAGGGCCTCCCGCATTATTTTCGCCATTTCTTCGAGCGGAAAACAGTACTTGCGCCGTGAGGAGGCCCCCGGCCCAGTACTACCACAATCGGACCAATTCTAGGGCACGTTTCGTCCCCTTTTCTCACCCCCGCACCCTCGGTAAATCGTCAATAAAACGACGTTCGGACCTCGAAATCGACTCCCCCCTTTTCTGACGTTCGACTGTCGCACGTATCTAATGCATCACCCCAAAATCCCGCACCGTCCCGGAAACGCGAAAGTTGGCCAAGATCCGTGACCGACAGCATACGGCCTTCGCCTTGGCCGCGGGGTGGCTGCGTGCCTAGGCCTTGGCCGCGGGTTGGCTGGGTGCCATGGCCTTGGCCTTGGCCACCGGGTGGCTGTGTGCCAAGGCCTTGGCCGCAGGGTGGCTGCGTGCCTAGGCCTTGGCCGCGGGCTGGCTGGGTGCCATGGCCTTGGCCGCGGGGTGGACGCGTGCCTAGGCCTTGGCCACGGGGTGGCTGCGTGCCTCGGCCTTGGCCTTGGCCGCGGGCTCGCTACGTGGCTTTCTCGAAATGCAGCACCTGCTCGCGACCAAGGCAGGTCGCACACTCTCACGCACACACAACACACACTCCGGCCGCGCTCCCGAGGCAAGGATAGGGAGCTCGAGCGTGGCCCTGTGCCTTGGCGTTAGCCGCTGGGTGGCTGCTTGGCTTGGCCTTGGCTGCGGCCGAGCATTTGGCCAAAATGTGAGCACACGGTCCTCGCCGTTTCTTCATATTCTTGGACCACAAACTGAGATCCACACCTACCTTCCACTTCTTTCTCCAGTTTTGCCTGAATCGGACGAGTTGGCCCACCCGTTTGGGCACCCGTTCGCTGCCGGTAAGATGGCCGTAAAACGAGTTTCGGAGCTCGGAATTGGATTTCGTTTTCTCCCGCCACCGACTCCCACCAAACCCGACGACGCCAGCCCAAAATCCCACGCCGCCCCCGAAACGCGAAATTTGGCCACAATCCGTGTGCTATAGCTCACAAATTTTGGCCTTTTCTGGCGGAAAAATGGACGCAGGGCCTCCCGCATTATTTTTCCCATTTCTTCGAGCGGAAAGCAGTACTTGTGCCGTGAGAAGGCCCCCGGCCCAGTTCTACCACAATCGGACCAATTCTAGGGCACGTTTCGTCCCCTTTTCTCACCCCCGCACCCTCGGTAAATCGTCAATAAAACGACGTTCGGACCTCGAAATCGACTCCCCTCTTTTCTGACGTTCGACTGTCGCACTTATCTAATGCATCACCCCAAAATCCCACACCATCCCGGAAACGCGAAAGTTGGCCAAGATCCGTGACCGACAGCATACGGCCTTCGCCTTGGCCGCGGGGTGGCTGCGTGCCTAGGCCTTGGCCGCGGGTTGGCTGGGTGCCATGGCCTTGGCCTTGGCCACCGGGTGGCTGTGTGCCAAGGCCTTGGCCGCAGGGTGGCTGCGTGCCTAGGCCATGGCCGCGGGCTGGCTGGGTGCCATGGCCTTGGCCGCAGGGTGGACGCGTGCCTAGGCCTTGGCCACGGGGTGGCTGCGTGCCTCGGCCTTGGCCTTGGCCGCGGGCTCGCTACGTGGCTTTCTCGAAATGCAGCACCTGCTCGCGACCAAGGCAGGTCGCACACTCTCACGCACACACAACACACACTCCGGCCGTGCTCCCGAGGCAAGGATAGGGAGCTCAAGCGTGGCCCTGTGCCTTGGCGTTAGCCGCTGGGTGGCTGCTTGGCTTGGCCTTGGCTGCGGCCGAGCATTTGGCCAAAATGTGAGCACAAGGTCCTCGCCGTTTCTTCGTATTCTTCGACCAAAAACTGAGATCCACACCTACCTTCCACTTCTTTCTCCGGTTTTGCCTGAATCGGACGAGTTGGCCCACCCGTTTGGGCAACCGTTCGCTGTCGGTAAGATGGCCGTAAAATGAGTTTCGGAGCTCGGAATTGGATTCCGTTTTCTCCCGCCACCGACTCCCACCAAACCCAGAGACGCCAGGCCAAAATCCCATGCCGCCCCCGAAACGCAAAATTTGGCCACAATCCGTGTGCTATAGCTCACGGATTTTGGCCTTTTCCGGGGGAAAAATGGGCGCAGGGCCTCCCGCATTATTTTCGCCATTTCTTCGAGCGGAAAACAGTACTTGCGCCGTGAGGAGGCCCCCGGCCCAGTACTACCACAATCGGACCAATTCGCGGGCACGTTTCGTCCCCTTTTCGCACCCCCGCACCCTCGGTAAATCGGCCGTAAAACGAGGTTCGGACCTCGAAATCGACTCCCCTCTTTTCCAACGATCGACTGTCGCACGTATCTAATGCATCACCCCAAAATCCCGCACCGCCCCGGAAACGCGAAAGTTGGCCAAGATCCGTGAGCTACAGCACACGGCCTTGGCCTTGGCCGCGGGGTGGCTGCGTGCCTAGGCCTTGGCCGCGGGGTGGCTGGGTGCCATGGCCTTGGCCACCGGGTGGCTGTGTGCCAAGGCCTTGGCCGCGGGCTGGCTGGGTGCCATGGCCTTGGCCGCGGGCTGGCTGGGTGCCATGCCTTGGCCGCGGGGTGGACGCGTGCCTTGGCCTTGGCCACGGGGTGGCTGCGTGCCTCGGCCTTGGCCTTGGCCGCGGGCTGGCTACGTGCCTTTCTCGAAATGCAGCATATGCTCGCTATTGTGCAAATTTTATTGAACTCGCAAGTGCACGAATCTATTGTAGAATAGATTAATGGTGACGAGTGTCGATCCCACGAGGAGGTGGATTTTAATTATATGTAGAATAAATTTTCTGAGTTGGTGGTTGGATTTATAATGACAATGAAGTAGGCAATATATTAATTTAAATTAAAGCTGTAGGAATAAACTATTTGAATGAAATGCTTGGATCTCCGGATCTGTCTCAACATGCACTATCGGCTTAACATTCATTATTAGTACCAATTAAATCATGAAGGGGGAACTTCCACTCATCATGAACCACACTCTAATAGATATGGTGCTAAGGGCTTCCAGTGCCAAATAGTAATAACCTTGCCTAGGGAGGCGGTTATTCCAGCCGATATCCAGACAAGATTATTACTATCTGTCTACGAAAAGTCAAAACAACCACATAAATTAAAGGGGAAGAAAAAGTAAATTTACCAAATTAAGCCCATGGAGCATGTTGAGACTTCACCTTCAACCCAAGCATGAAAGAAAATTAGCCACTCATATTTGAACTAGGGGTAAAATGGGAATTTTATTAAAATACGTAGAAAATACAAGATGGAGATGGAATTACAGAAAATGGAGTCCAAAAATGGATTCAGGGGTGTCAAATGGGGGGGGGGGGGAGCCCCCTTTTTATAGATACACTGAGTAAATCATGGCCATCGGATTAAAACAATTTGGACACTCAGGATTGCGCCACGTGGCAAGTTCCTATTGGATGGAACACATCATCAAGGCTGTTATTCTGTGTATATGCATGTACCGTACACACATTTTTTCGATCCACTAATATTCTGCCACGTCACCGGTCAACATTTTTGCTCCAATAGGATCATGACACGTCATCAGTCAACTCCACATCATCAGTCAATGCCACATAAGCGGTCAATGCCACATCATTCGTCCAATCAAATGCCGCCATGTCATCGTATAGTGCCACGTCATCGCATGCAAGATAGGTGAACAGTCACCGTGAATGAATGTGTCGTGTATCATCAGTATATATCAACCGTACCGTATGTGTGAACAGTACCGTATATGTGAATTGTACCATTTTTCTTTTTATGCTCCTCCTAAGGTTTTCGATTGTCCTGAGTTCAAAAATGCTGTCCGTTTTTCCATCTGATCTCTCGTTTTATTGTGAAATGACCATGATATCCCCTAAAATACATAAAATACTTAATTAAAATAAAACATACATAATTAAATTACAAGGGACTTAAAGACATAAAAATAGGGATGTTAGTGAGACTTGGAGTGTAAAATGATGATTTTCTCCATTATAAATACACACTTTCTAGTACTCAACACGCCCCCCAACCAGCTTGTTGCTAGTCCCTAGCAATTTGAGCGAAAACAAAACTGAAACAAATATATTTTTTTTTTTATACTGTGGTATTTATTCAATCAGACTAATGATAACAATCAAATAAAAGTATAAGCATTATCTACAGTCTAAAGAAATATCATTCCCACATCAACTCTCCACATGAATCAGTTTAGAAAACTTTGTCACAACTTTAGTAATCGAGTCACTTTTAAGAATGACATTCAAACCCCAAAATCTCACTGGTAGTAGTAATACGCTCACAAAGAAATTAAACCCAAAAATAATCACTCCAGTGAATGGTAATTTGAGTGAAAATAATAAAGAAGTAATATCACACACTCTCACCAAGGTGATAGAAATATGCCCTCAGCTTAGAAATAGTACGATTTTAATTCAAAAATGCTAATCAAACCAATACATTCATCATCCTTTTTTATTTTTTATTTATTTATTTTTTTAGTATGCATTACCACATCTTTTCAACCCATATAACTAGTTTTCATTTCAGACTATAGTTCCCTAAAATCAAGAAGGACTTTTATTAGGACGTAACGTAGGCTAGGGACGTGGCTAACAAAGAAAGGATAATAGGAAAAACAAAATATATGTTTGAAAAATAGAGAACTTTGGAGATTGTAAGGTGCTTTTCACTTGATTTTTTTTTTTATTTGTAAACATTTTTTTTTCTTTTGTTTCTTTTTCTCTTTTTTTTTTAGCACCTTTTTTTTTTATGCAAAATTATCTCTATTTTCAAACATAAATGGGTGGTGAGAAATACAAAATATAAGGTGATACTCCACATTGGAGTGGGACAAGATAATAGGTTGCCAAAGAAAAAGTTTTATTTTTACTTTATTATTATTATTATTATTTTATTTTATTTTATTTTATTTTATTTTTTTAAGGCTCAAAGGGGTTAACTATGGATACATATTAATAGGGTTGGCTAGAAAGGCTCAAACGGACCAAAGATGGCCTTTCTGTCATCTTTTAAGGTTCTAAATAATCTTCCATATCTACTAGTTAGATAGATCTTCAGATGTGGCAACATACACTTCAGTTTTTTTTTTTTTTTTGGAGATAATGTATAAAGCAATAAACTGCTAAGCTGAATGAAGAATGGGCAAAAAGGGTTACTCTCCAAGAAAAATGACAGGCTCAAAAACTCACTTGGAAATTATTATGACATGTGCATTCTTTCAAGCAACTTATATTTGTCTCCAACATCAACATGTAGAGTAACAAACATGGTGTAACATAACTAAAGACCAAAGATAATACAAATACTAAAATTTGAAAGTTATCATGTCATCTAATTATGAAAAGATCACACAAAATACTTTTTTTTTTATTATTATTAAGAAGATGCGTTTCTAGAGTCACTGCACTCCATATTCAGCCATCTTCGACTCAAAAAATTTAACCACAGTTAGTTTCTAAAACAAAAATTAGTAAAAACTACACTAAGATTGAGATATTCCACAATTGTCAACTATTCCCTCCCCCCAACCTGAACGGAACATTGTCCTCAATGTTTGAAAGAAAATAGGGTTTAGAAGACATCACCTGAGTGCTGTATCACAGAAGAAAATATTTACAAGCGGAGAGTGAAATCTAATTTGCACTTCTTATTACGGCTACTGTTACCATCATTAGTTGGCCATTCCAGCACAAGGGTCTTGGGATCTGGCTCTGGTCTATAAGCTTGTAACAGATCAATTAACTCGTTAGCAGTATGAGCACAAATAAAGATTTTTTTCGCTGTGAAAGGGATGAAATGATTTTTTATTGCATGGTTAAGAAATGCGATGAAGCCATCATAAAAGTTATTGACATTTAACAAACCGATGGGTTTCTGATGAATGTTCAGATGGGCCCAAGATGCTAATGTGATTAGTGCCTCTAGAGTTGCAAGATCTCCTGGTAGGAAAATAAAAGCATCAGCATGATTTAGCATTTCAGTTATTCTTTCTTGCATACCTGAGACAACTAACTCTTCTCCAGTTGGTGAGTCAGACATACAAGCCAACGGTTTGAGGCTTCTTGGGATGATGCCTAACACTTGGCTCCCTCTGAGATAAACAGCTTCTGAGACTAGTTTTGATAACCCTCGGTCACCTCCTCCATAAATCAGATGCAAATTTCTTTCTGCTATGCGTTGACCAAGATCGATGGCTGCCTCAACGAACTCTTTATGTTTGCCATAGTTAAATCCAGAGAGCACACAAATGTTCTTGAATTGTTTATTGGGAGTAGCTGCCATTGGTATGCTTCTCAAAAACAATTTGTGAGTCTAAAAGAAAATGATCATATATCAAGGATCTTGGTGACAATGATTTACAGCTGTATAGGAGGTAGCATGTCTATGTCAATTAACGCGTAAAGCACATGGCTCGAGAGTCAAAAAGGAAATAGTAAAAGAAAAAGCACTCAATTATTAAAGACAATAATGCAATTGATAAAACAACAGTGAAATAAAACAACAGTAAAGTAAAACAACAGTAAAAGGATATTTACAGGTAGTTGTGATTGTGGCTCACATCTTCCTCTGGTTTTACGTCCAGAAACGGCTTGAACGCCCTCTATGGGTCGAGGATAGGCTTCCCATCCAGTTTTCTTATAAACTGGCAAACAGGGTCGTTTATAGTCAGATTCCCAAGACTATATCGTACCTGCTCTTTCTGAAATAATGGCCATAACTGGAGAATTGCTCTTTGTACGTATCCACTGGGATGCGTTTCAAGAGACAAAAGGACATCATCCAATGACTCTTTATTCAAGCCATCCCTAATGAATTGAATCTTATCTTCCCTGTTATCAGACATCATTCCGAAAGAACAAGGATTTTTATCGCATTTCATCCTGGCACACTTATGACAATTAACATGAAGTTTTTCAGCTCTTCGTTTTCTCGAGTAATTTCCTTTACCACAACCAGGCATGTATGCAATAAATTTAGGAGGTAACTCACCTGCCAAACGTACCTTGGCCTCGATTAACCAACGGATGTCAGTAGGGACGTTATTTCTCATAAGCAATCGCATGCGTTCGGACCGAGCTTTATAGATCGTAAGGAGGGCATTCTGAGGAAGTGAAGGAAATCGCTTGTGAAGCTTTGCTAGAATCGCGTTTCTGTCCATACCTTCTTCTCAGAATATTAGTTATTATGGGAAACTAAAGTAACCGACTTTGATTGTCACGGAGTACTGTTATCCGCCATTTAACCGGGGTAACAAACTAGAGAACACACAAAAAAGAAAAGAAAAGAAAAATAATAATGTCACAATTGTCCTCTTATTGAGTTTTTCTCAAGTTCGATTTGGGTTTCGTTGATACCTCCCTCAATTTCTTTGAGTTGTCTTTCTAGATCTTCAACGTGGGATACCAACTCTGGAGGTTGTAGCTTCCAAATACGATGCGTTTTACAAAATCGTATCTGGCTTCTCAGATGAGATTGTACACGTTGAAGTTGTCTGAGAATGTTCAAGAGGAACTGTCTAGTTGAGGAACACATAATTAGAAGTGATAAAAGAAAACTGAATGATTAAATAAACACACTTTCACAAAAATTTAAATCACCGAAAAGAAGAAATAAATAAGAAAAATTCTTAATTTAAATTTGGTGGGTCACTCAAATCTATTTCGGTGCCTTTTTTCACGTGGTTGGTACTCTAGATATGGCTTCAATCTTTGACCATTAACTTTAAAAATTACACCGTTCTTTGGATCCTTAATTTTAACTGCTCCATATGAAAAAACAGTGTGGACTATAAAGGGACCAGTCCATCGATAGCGTAACTTACCTGGGAATAGGCGCAAGCGAGAATTGAATAAAAGTACTTTCTGACCTGGTGTGAAAGATTTTCTCATAATTTGCTTGTCATGAAAGACTTTCATTCGCTGTTTGTAAATCTTGGCATTTTTGTATACATCATTACGACTTTCTTCAAGTTCTGCCAGTTGTGATTTTTGTTGTGCAAATTTTATTGAACTCGCAAGTGCACGAATCTATTGTAGAATAGATTAATGGTGACGAGTGTCGATCCCACGAGGAGGTGGATTTTAATTATGTGTAGAATTAATTTTCTGAGTTGGTGGTTGGATTTATAATGACAATGAAGTAGGCAATATATTAATTTAAATTAAAGCTGTAGGAATAAACTATTAAAATGAAATGCTTGGATCTCCGGATCTGTCTCAACATGCACCATCGGCTTAATATTCATTATTAGTACCAATTAAATCATGAAGGGGGAACTTCCACTCATCATGAACCACACTCTAATAGATATGGTGCTAAGGGCTTCCCGTGCCAAATAGTAATAACCTTGCCTAGGGAGGCGGTTATTCCAAATAGATATCCGCACAAGATTATTACTATCTGTCTACGAAAAGTCAAAACAACCACATAAATTAAAGGGGAAGAAAAAGTAAATTTACCAAATTAAGCCCATGGAGCATGTTGAGACTTCACCTTCAACCCAAGCTTGAAAGGAAATTAGCCACTCATATTTGAACTAGGGGTAAAATGGGAATTTTATTAAAATACATAGAAAATACAAGATGGAGATGGAATTACAGAAAATGGAGTCCAAAAATGGATTCAGGGGTGTCAAATTAGGGGGGGGGAGCCTCCTTTTTATAGATACACTGAGTAAATCATGGCCATCGGATTAAAACAATTTGGACGCTCAGGATTGCGCCACGTGGCAAGTTCCTATTGGATGGAACACATCATCAGGGGCTGTTATTCTGTATATGCATGTACCGTACACACGCGTTTTTTCGATCCACTAATATTCTGCCACGCCACCGGTCAACATTTTTGGTTCAATAGGATCATGACACGCCATCAGCCAACGCCACATCATCAATGCCAATGCCACATAAGCGGTCAATGCCACATCATTCGTCCAATCAAATGCTTTGCCACGTCATCGTATAGTGCCACGTCATCGCATTGCCACGTCGGCAAGATACAAGACAGGTGAACAAGTGCCGTGAATGCGATGTGTATATCTGATCATCCGTATATATCAACCGGACCGTATGTGTGAACGATCTGTATATGTGAACATACCATTTTTCTTTTTATGCTCCTCCTAAGGTTTTCGACTGTCCTGAGTTCAAAAGTGTTGTCCGTTTTTCCATCTGATCTCTCGTTTATTGTGAAATGACCATGATATCCCCTAAAATACATAAAATACTTAATTAAAATAAAACATACATAATTAAATTACAAATGACTTAAAGACATAAAAATAGGGATGTTAGTGAGACTTGGAGTGTAAAATGATGATTTTTTCCATTATAAATATACACTTTCTAATACTCAACAATTTTCTTTCTAAGTTAGCTTGCTGCATGTCAAAGTTGAATTTCTTGCTGGCCCAGTATGCGCAATGCTCAAGTTCTGGTGGTGATTGTGATAATGGACTCAGTTTCTTCTCTGATGGTACTAGTTGTTCTACTCTTGACTTCCATTTGTTAATGTCCATGGATGGTGCTGAATCAAGTAAGGCGTTAACCTCATCTATTGATCTGTCAATATCAAAATTCAAACCAAAGTGAGTTAAACATGTTTGTAAAGGGTCATCACTAAGATTTGAAAGAAAAGTATTATCAACTAATTCTTCGATTAAATCCACATCAACAATTTCATCATCTGCATTGGGAGGTTGTTTGGCAATGTTGAAGATATTTAGCTCCATCGTCATATTGCCAAAGGACAACTGCATATTTCCAGTCCTGCATTGAATGTGAGCATCGGCAGTTGCCAAGAAAGGTCGTCCTAAGATAATGGGGATCTGCTTCCTTGAATCCTGGACTGGTTGAGTGTCAATTACAATAAAATCAACAGGAAAATAAAACTTATCTACCTGTATAAGCACGTCCTCCACAATAACACAAGGATTTTTCATGTACCGATATGCAAGCTGTAACACCACCGGAGTTGGGTGTAATTCTCCCACCCAAGTTTCACAAATATCGAGTAAGGCAAATGATTCACACTAGCTCCTAAGTCCAACAAAGCATTCTCAATTGTGTGGTTCCCTATACTACATGAGATAGTGGGGGAGCCTGGGTCTTTGTATTTTAGAGGAAGTTTGTGTTGGAGTATAGAACTAACGTTTTCTGTTAAAAATGCCTTCTTTTGAACATGAATGTTTCTCTTTTTAGTACAAAGGTCTTTAAGAAACTTGGCATAAGATGGCACTTGTTTTATAGCATCAAGTAAAGGGATGTTAACACTTACCTGTTAAAGATTTCAAAAATCTCACTTGTAGATTTTCCCTTCTTTGCTTTAACTAACCTCTGGGGAAATGGAGCTTTTGGAACGTATTCTCGTGGGTTGGTTTCTTCTTTCTCCTCTGATGATGAGTCTTCTTCATTTACCGGTACAATTTGAGTTGTTTTTGGTACCGGCATCTCCACTTTGTTGTCGACTTCTTTTCCTTTTCGCAAGGTCATGACGGCTTTGACCTCTCCATGCTGCTGAGGTGAACTGGTACTGGCTTCATACACTCCTTTAGGATTAGGCACTGGTTGACTTGGGAATTTACCTTTCTCAACAGTCATTGCCAAGGTCTGAACTGATGAAGCAAGTTGTCCCACCATTTTTTCAAGGTTTGAAATTGATTGGGTTTGTGAGTTGAAACCCGCTCTCATCTCATTTCGTAGTTCATCAATGGTGCGGTTTTGTTGCTCGATTTTGGAGTGAATAAGATTCTTGAAATTCTGAAATGCATCCTCCCATGGTCTAGGCTGAGAATGGTTTGGGTTCTGATTATATGGTCTAAATGGTGGTTGAGAGGCTTGAGGATTTTGAGGAATTGGTTGCATTGGTGGAGCTGGAGCTGCTGGTCCATTCTGTTGGAATCCTTGAGACCATGAAAAATTGGGGTGGTCTCTCCATCCAGGATTATATGTGTTGGAGTAAGGGTTGTAGTTTGATGGCTTTCTCATTACATCTATGGCATTGGCTTGATCTGAGTATGAGTCCTGGTCATGTGGCTCCGTCAATTTAGCAGCTGTTAACGATGCTATTTGTCGGGAAAGACCTTCAACTATGTCTTTGACTTCTTTAATTTCTGAACTTGACTCGCCAATGTGAACCTCATTCACCCCCTTAACTCTTCTAGTACTCCTGAGCGAACGACTCCGTTGTTGGGAATTATCCGCTTGTCGCTGGAAGAAATCCCAAATCTCTGATGCACTTGTTGCCATTAGCCATTCTTGCACATTCGGCAATAATCCCTCCAAAAAGTATTGGCATTGGTGCCATTTTTCGTATACATGATGTGGACACTTTAGGAGTAGCCCATTGAATCGCTCCCATGCTTCGAAAAATTGCTCGTCTTCTCTTTGGGTAAACTTTGAAATTTCCCTGCAAATAGCATTGGTTTTATGTACTGGGAAATATTTATTCAAAAATTTTGTTACCATTTGTTCCCATGATGTAATGCTATTAGCAGGCAATGCATTGAACCATGAACGAGCTCTATCCTTTAAAGAAAATGGAAATAATCTAAGCTTAACATCATCATCTGAAAAATTCTCATATTTAAAAGTTTGACAAATAGCATGAAAATCATTCAGATGATTATATGGATCTTCATTTTCTAGGCCATAGAATGTTGGGAGACAATTTAGCACACTAGGTTTTAATTCAAAACTCCTAGCAGCTACATTTGGGTATCGTATGCATGATGTGCTCAAGTTAGCTAAGGGACTGAAGTAGTCCTTAAATGGCTTCTCTTGTGGTGCTGGTTGCAAATCCATTTCAAATTTATTTTTAATTGTAACGTGCTTGTGTGTGCGAAGTGTTTTTTCTAATTCAAAATCTATAGGCTCAAGATTAGGTAATTTTGACCTACGACCATGCATGCAAATGAAAAAAAAATGATAACAAAATTAATAAAGATAAATAAGAGGGAGAAATTACAATACTAACCTTATCACGCTGTTACAATTTGTTATGAAAACAACTCAAGTGCTATATATAGAAAAGAAAATACGTGAAACAAATTAAAATAAATTAAGAGGCGGTTGAACCTGCCGATTTCACAAAATAAAAAAAATAACATGAAAATTAAATTACAGAAATTTAAAGAAGAGAAGAAAAGAAAAGAAAATAATACCTACTTCAAAATGTAAATTCACTTTTTTTTTCTCTTTTTTTTTAATAATAAAAAAAAATTACAAGGAAACAAATAAAATAAATAAATAAAGAAAAAAAAATTCTACAAATTAAAATACTTACCTCCCCGGCAACGGCGCCAAAAACTTGTTGTGCAAATTTTATTGAACTCGCAAGTGCACGAATCTATTGTAGAATAGATTAATGGTGACGAGTGTCGATCCCACGAGGAGGTGGATTTTAATTATGTGTAGAATTAATTTTCTGAGTTGGTGGTTGGATTTATAATGACAATGAAGTAGGCAATATATTAATTTAAATTAAAGCTGTAGGAATAAACTATTTGGATGAAATGCTTGGATCTCTGGATCTGTCTCAACATGCACTATCGGCTTAACATTCATTATTAGTACCAATTAAATCATGAAGGGGGAACTTCCACTCATCATGAACCACACTCTAATAGATATGGTGCTAAGGGCTTCCCGTGCCAAATAGTAATAACCTTGCCTAGGGAGGCGGTTATTCCAAATAGATATCCAGACAAGATTATTACTATCTGTCTACGAAAAGTCAAAACAACCATATAAATTAAAGGGGAAGAAAAAGTAAATTTACCAAATTAAGCCCATGGAGCATGTTGAGACTTCACCTTCAACCCAAGCATGAAAGGAAATTAGCCACTCATATTTGAACTAGGGGTAAAATGGGAATTTTATTAAAATACGTAGAAAATACAAGATGGAGATGGAATTACAGAAAATGGAGTCCAAAAATGGATTCAGGGGTGTCAAATTAGGGGGGGGGAGCCCCCTTTTTATAGATACACTGAGTAAATCATGGCCATCGGATTAAAACAATTTGGACGCTCAGGATTGCGCCACGTGGCAAGTTCCTATTGGATGGAACACATCATCAGGGCTGTTATTCTGTGTATATGCATGTACCGTACACACGTTTTTTCGATCCACTAATATTCTGCCACGTCACCGGTCAACATTTTTGCTCCAATAGGATCATGACACGTCATCAGTCAATGCCACATAAGCGGTCAATGCCACATCATTCGTCCAATCAAATGCCGCCACGTCATCGTATAGTGCCACGTCATCGTACAGTGCCACGTCATCGTACAGTACAGGTGAACAGTGCCGTGAACAGTGTCGTGTACAGTACCGTATATATCAACCGTACCGTATGTGTGAACAGTACCGTATATGTGAACAGTACCATTTTTCTTTTTATGCTCCTCCTAAGGTTTTCGACTGTCCTGAGTTCAAAAGTGCTGTCCGTTTTTCCATCTGATCTCTCGTTTATTGTGAAATGACCATGATATCCCCTAAAATACATAAAATACTTAATTAAAATAAAACATACATAATTAAATTACAAGGGACTTAAAGACATAAAAATAGGGATGTTAGTGAGACTTGGAGTGTAAAATGATGATTTTCTCCATTATAAATACACACTTTCTAGTACTCAACACTCGCGACAAAGGCAGGTCGCACACTCTCACGCACACACAACACACACTCCGGCCGCTCTCCCGAGGCAAGGATAGGGAGCTCGAGCATGGCCCTGTGCCTTGGCGTTGGCCGCGGGGTGGCTGCGTGGCTTCGCCTTGGCCGCGGGCGAGCATTTGGCCAAAATGTGAGCACACGGTCCTCGCCGTTTCTTCGTATTCTTGGACCAAAAACTGAGATCCACACCTACCTTCCACTTCTTTCTCCGGTTTTGCCTGAATCGGACGAGTGGGCCCACCCGTTTGGGCACCCGTTCGCTGCCGGTAAGATGGCCGTAAAACGAGTTTCGGAGCTCGGAATTGGATTTTGGGCTTGCGTCGTCGGGTTTGGTGGGAGTCGGTGGCGGGAGAAAACAGAATCCAATTCCAAGCTCCGAAACTCATTTTACAGCCATTTTACCGCCAGAGAACGGGTGCCCAAACGGGTGGGCCAACTCGTCGGATTCAGGTAAAACCGGAGAAAGAAGTGGAAGGTAGGTGTGGATCTCAGTTTTTGGTCCAAGAATACGAAGAAACGGCGAGGACCGTGTGCTCACATTTTGGCCAAATGCTCGCCCGCGGCCAAGGCGAAGCCACGCAGCCACCCCGCGGCCAACGCCAAGGCACAGGGCCACGCTCGAGCTCCCTATCCTTGCCCCGGGAGTGCGGCCCAAGTGTGTGTTGTGTGTGCGCGAGAGTGTGCGACGTGCCTTGGTCGCGAGCATGTGCTGCATTTCGAGCAAGGCACCCAGCCACCCCGCGGCCAAGGCCTAGGCACGCAGCCACCCCGTGGCCAAGGCCAAGGCACGCAGCCACCCCGCGGCCAAGGCCAAGCCCATGGCACCCAGCCACCCCGTGGCCAAGGCCAAGGCACGCAGCCACCCCGTGGCCAAGGCCAAGGCACGCAGCCACCCCGTGGCCAAGGCCTAGGCACGCAGCCACCCCGCGGCCAAGGGCGTGTGCTGTAGCTCACGGATCTTGGCCAACTTTCGCGTTTCCGGGGCAGTGCGGGATTTTGGGGTGATGCATTAGATACGTGCGACAGTCGAACGTCGGAGAAGACGGGAGTCGATTCCGAGGTCCGAACCTCCTTTTACGGCCGATTTACCGAACGTGCGGGGGTGTGAAAATGGAACGAAACGTGCCCGCGAATTGGTCCGGTTGTGGTAGAACTGGGCCGGGGGCCTCCTCACGGTGCTAGTACTGTTTTCCTCTCGAAGAAATGCCGAAAATAATGCGGGAGGCCCTGCGCCCATTTTTCCGCCCGAAAAGGCCAAAATCCGTGAGCTATAGCACACGGATTGCGGCCAAATTTCGTGTTTCGGGGGCGGCGTGGAATTTTTGGCTGGCGTGGTCGGGTTTGGTGGGAGTCGGTAGCGGGAGAAAAAGGAATCCAATTCCGATCTCCGAAACTCGTTTTACGGCCATTTTACCGCCAGAGATCGGGTTCCCAAATGGGTGGGCTAACTCGTCCGATTCAGGCAAAACCGGAGAAAGAAGTGGAAGGTAGGTGTGGATCTCAGTTTTTGGTCCAAGAATGCGAAGCAACGGCGAGGACTGTGTCCTCACATTTTGGCGAAAAGCTCGCCCGCGGCCAAGGCAAGGGCACAGGGCCACGCTCGAGCTCCCTATCCATGCCCCAGGAGGGCGGTCCAAGTATGTGTTGTGTGTGTGCGAGAGTGTGCGACGTGCCTTGGTCGCGAGCATGTGCTGCATTTCGAGCAAGGCACGTAGCCAGCCAGCGGCCAAGCCCAAGGCACGCGTCCAACCCGCGGCCATGGCCATGGCACCCAGCCAGACCGCGGCCAAGGCCATGGCACCCAGCCAGCCCGCGGCCAAGGCCTAGTCACGCTGCCAGCCTGCGGCCAAGGCCTTGGCACGCAGCCACCCCGAGGCCAAGGCCAAGGCCATGGCACGCAGCCACCCCGCGGCCAAGGCCAAGGCCGTGTGCTGTAGCTCACGGATCTTGGCCAACTTCGCGTTTCCGGGGCGGTGCGGGATTTTGGGGTGATGCATTAGATACGTGCGACAGTCAAGCGTTGGAAAAGAGGGGAGTCGATTTCAAGGTCCGAACCTCGTTTTACGGCCGATTTACCGAGGGTGCGGGGGTGCAAAAAGGGGACGAAACGTGCCCTCGAATTGGTCCGATTGTGGTAGAACTGGGCCGGGGGCCTCCTCACGGCGCAAGTACTGCTTTCCGCTCGAAGAAATGGAAAAAATAATGCGGGAGGCGCTGAGCCCATTTTTCCGCCAGAAAAGGCCAAAATCCGTGAGCTATAGCACACGGATTGTGGCCAAATTTCGCGTTTCAGGGGCGGCGTGGGATTTTGGGTCGGCATCGTCGGGTTTGGTGGGACTTGGTGGCGGGAGAAAACGGAATCCAATTCTGAGCTCCGAAACTCGTTTTACGGCCATCTTACAGCAGCGAATGGGTGCCCAAACGGGTGGGCCAACTCGTCCGATTCAGGCAAAACCGGAGAAAGAAGTGGAAGGTAGGTGTGGATCTCAGTTTTTGGTCCAAGAATATGAAGAAACGGCAAGGACCGTGTGCTCACATTTTGGCCAAATGCTCGCCCACGGCCAAGGCCAAGCCACGCAGCCACCCCGCGGCAAACGCCAAGGCATAGGGCCACACTCGAGCTCCCTCTCCTTGCCTCGGGAGCGCGGTCGGAGTGTGTATTGTGTGTGCGTGAGAGTGTGCGACATGCCTTGGTCACGAGCATGTGCTGCATTTCGAGCAAGGCACGGAGCCAGCCGCGGCCAAGGCCAAGGCCGAGGCACGCAGCCACCCCGCGGCCAAGGCCCAGGCACGCGTCCACCCCGCGGCCAAGGCCATGGCACCCAGCCATCCCGCGGCCAAGGCCATGGCACCCAGCCAGCCCGCGGCCAAGGCCTAGGCACGCAGCCACCCCGCGGCCAAGGCTAAGGCCATGGCACGCAGCCAACCCGCGGCCAAGGCCAAGCCACGCAGCCACCCCGCGGCCAACGCCAAGGCACAGGGCCACGCTCGAGCTCCCTATCCTTACCTCGGGAGAGCGGCCGGAGTGTGTGTTGTGTGTGTGTGAGAGTGTGCGACCTGCCTTGGTCGTGAGCATGTGCTGCATTTCGAGCATGGCACGGAGCCAGCCCGCGGCCAAGGCCAAGGCCGAGGCACGCAGCCACCCCGTGGCCAAGGTCGAGGCACGCAGCCACCCCGCGGCCAAGGCCAAGGCCGTGTGCTGTAGCTCACGGATCTTGGCCAACTTTCGCGTTTCCGGGACGGTGCGGGATTTTGGGGTGATGCATTAGATACGTGCGACAGTCGAGCGTTGGAAAAGAGGGGAGTCGATTTCGAGGTCGGAACGTCGTTTTACGGCCGATTTACCGAGGGTGCGGGGGTGCGAAAAGTGGACGAAACGTGCCTGCGAATTGGTCCTATTGTGGTAGAACTGGTCCAAAATCCCACGCCAGCCCAAAATCCCACGCCGCCTGCAAAACGCGAAATTTGGCCAAAATCCGTGTGCTATAGCTCACGGATTTTGGCCTTTTCTGGCGGAAAAAAGGGCGCAGGGCCTCCCACATTATTTTCGCCATTTATTCGAGCGGAAAACAGTACTTGCACCATGAGGAGGCCCCCGGCCCAGTTCTACCACAATCGGACCAATTCGCGGGCACGTTTCGTCCCCATTTCGCACCCCCGCACCCTCGGTAAATCGGCCGTAAAACGAGGTTCGGACCTCGAAATCGACTCCCCTCTTTTCCAACACTCGACTGTCGCACCTATCTAATGCATCACCCCAAAATCCCGCACCGCCTCGGAAACGTGAAAGTTGGCCAAGATCCGTGAGCGACAGCACACGGCCTTGGCCTTGGCCACGGGGTGGCTGGGTGCCATGGCCTTGGCCTTGGCCACCGGGTGGCTGTGTGCCAAGGCCTTGGCCGCGGGCTGGCTGCGTGCCTAGGCCTTGGCCGCGGGCTGGCTGGGTGCCATGGCCTTGGCCGCGGGGTGGATGCGTGCCTAGGCCTTGGCCACGGGGTGGCTGCGTGCCTCGGCCTTGGCCGCGGGTTGGCTGGGTGCCATGGCCTTGTCCTTGGCCACCGAGTGGCTGTGTGCCAAGGCCTTGGCCGCGGGGTGGCTGCGTGCCTAGGCCTTGGCCGCGGGCTGGCTGGGTGCCATGGCCTTGGCCGCGGGGTGGATGCGTGCCTAGGCCTTGGCCCCGGGGTGGCTGCGTGCCTCGGCCTTGGCCTTGGCCGCGGGCTGGCTACGTGCCTTTCTCGAAATGCAGCATATGCTCGCAACCAAGGCAGGTCTCACACTCTCACGCAGACACAACACACACTCCGGCCGCGCTCCCGAGGCACGGATAGGGAGCTCGAGCGTGGCTTGGCCTTGGCCGCGAGCGAGCATTTGGCCAAAATGTGAGCACACGGTCCTCGCCGTTTCTTTGTATTCTTGGACCAAAAACTGAGATCCACACCTACCTTCCACTTCTTTCTCCGGTTTTGCCTGAATCGGACGAGTTGGCCCACCCGTTTGGGCACCCGTTCGCTGCCGGTAAGATGGCCGTAAAACGAGTTTCGGAGCTCGGAATTGGATTCCGTTTTCTCCCGCCACCGACTCCCAACAAACCCGACCACGCCAGCCCAAAATCCCACGCCGCCCCCGAAATGCGAAATTTGGCAACAATCCGTGTGCTATAGCTCACGGATTTTGCCCTTTTCTGGCGGAAAAATGGGCGCTGGGCCTCCCGCATTATTTTTGCCATTTTTTCGAGCGGAAAGCAGTACTTGCGCCGTGAGGAGGTCCCCGGCCCAGTTCTACCACAATCGGACGAATTCGAGGGCACGTTTCGTCCCCTTTTCGCACCCCCGCACCCTCGGTAAATCGGCCGTAAAATGAGGTTCGGACCTCGAAATCGACTACCCTCTTTTCCGACGTTCGACTGTCGGACGTATCTAATGCATCGGCCCAAAATCCCGCACCGCCCCGGAAACGCGAAAGTTGGCCAAAATCCGTGAGCGACAGCACACGGCGTTGGCCTTGGCCGCGGGGTGGCTGGGTGCCATGGCCTTGTCCTTGGCCACCGGGTGGCTGTGTGCCAAGGCCTTGGCCTCGGGGTGGCTCCGTGCCTAGGCCTTGGCCGCGGGCTGGCTGGGTGCCATGGCCTTGGCCGCGGGCCTTGGCCTTGGCCACGGGGTGGCTGCGTGCCTCGGCCTTGGCCTTGGCCGCGGGCTGGCTCCGTGCCTTGCTCGAAATGAAGCACATGCTCGCGACCAAGGCAGGTCGCACACTCTCACGCACACACAACACACACTCCGGCCGAGCTCCCGAGGCAAGGATAGGGAGCTCGAGCGTGGCCCTGTGCCTTGGCCTTGGCAGCGGGGTGGCTGCGTGGATTGGAGTTGGCCGTGGGTGAGCATTTGGCCAAAATGTGAGCACACGGTCCTCACCGTTTCTTCGTATTCTTGGACCAAAAACAGAGATCCACACCTACCTTCCACTTCTTTCTCCGGTTTGGCCCGAATCGGACGAGTTGGCCCACCCGTTTGGGCACCCGTTCGCTGCCGGTAAGATGGCCGTAAAACGAGTTTCGGAGCTCGGAATTGGATTCCGTTTTCTCCCGCCACCGACTCCCACCAAACCCGACGACGCCAGCCCAAAATTCCATGCCGCCCCCGAAACACGAAATTTGGCCACAATCCGTGTTCTATAGCTCACGGATTTTGGCCTTTTCTGGCGGAAAAATGGGCGCTGGGCCTCCCGCATTATTTTTGCCATTTCTTCGAGCAGAAAGCAGTACTTGCGCCTTGACGAGGTCCCCGGCCCAGTTCTACCACAATCGGACCAATTCGAGGGCACGTTTCGTCCCCTTTTCGCACCCCCGCACCCTCGGTAAATCGACCGTAAAACGAGGTTCGGACCTCGAAATCGACTCCCCTCGTTTCCGACGTTCGACTGTCGCACGTATCTAATGCATCATCCCAAAATCCCGCACCGCCCCGGAAACGCGAAACTTGGCCAAGATCCGTGAGCGACAGCACACGGCCTTGGCCTTGGCCGCGGGGTCGCTGCGGGCCATGGCCTTGGCCACGGGTTGGGTGCGTGCCTCGGCCTTGGCCTTGGCCACGGGCTGGCTCCGTGCCTTGCTCGAAATGCAGCACATGCTCGCGACCAAGGCAGGTCGCACACTCTCACGCACACACAACACACACTCGGGCCGCGCTCCCGAGGCAAGGATAGGGAGTTCGAGCGTGGCGTTGGCCGCGGGGTGGCTGCGTGGCTTGGCCTTGGCCGCGGGCGAGCATTTGGCCAAAATGTGAGCACGCGGTCCTCGCCGTTTCTTCGTATTCTTGGACTAAAAACTGAGATCCACACCTACCTTCCACTTCTTTCTCCGGTTTTGCCTGAATCAGATGAGTTGGCCCACCCGTTTGGGCACCCGTTCGCTGCCTGTAAGATGGCCGTAAAACGAGTTTCGGAGCTCGGAATTGGATTCCGTTTTCTCCCGCCACCGACTCCCACCAAACCCGACCACGCCAGCCCAAAATCCCATGCCGCCCCCGAAATGCAAAATTTGGCCACAATCCGTGTGCTATAGCTCACGGATTTTGGCCTTTTCCGGGGGAAAAATGGGCGCAGGGCCTCCCGCATTATTTTTGGTATTTCTTCGAGTGGAAAACAGTACTTGCGCCGTGAGGAGGCCCCCGGCCCAGTTCTACCACAATCGGACCAATTTGAGGGCACGTTTCGTCCCCTTTTCGCACCCCCGCACCCTCAGTAAACCGGCCGTAAAACGTGCTTCGGAACTCGAAATCGACTCCCCTCTTTTCCGACTTTCGACTGTCGCACGTATCTAATGTATCATTCCAAAATCCCGCACCGCCCCGGAAACGCGAAAGTTGGCCTAGATCCGTGAGCGACAGCACGCGGCCTTGGCCTTGGCCGCGGGGTGGCTGCGTGCCTAGCCTTGGCCGCGGGGTGACTGGGTGCCATGGCCTTGGCCTTGGCCACCGGGTGGCTGTGTGCCAGGGCCTTGGCCGCTGGGTCGCTACGTGCCTAGGCCTTGGCCGCGGGCTGGCTGGGTGCCATGGCCTTTGCCGCGGGGTGGACGTGTGCCTAGGCCTTGGCCGCGGGGTGGACGCGTGCCTAGGCCTTGGCCACGGGGTGGCTGCGTGCCTCGGCCTTGGCCTTGGCCGCGGGCTGGCTACGTGCCTTTCTCGAAATGCAGCATATGCTCGCGACCAAGGCAGGTCGCACACTCTCACCCACACACAACACACACTCCGGCCGCGCTCCCGAGGCAAGGATAGGGAGCTCGAGCGTGGCCCTGTGCCTTGGCGTTGGCCGCGGGGTGGCTGCGTGGCTTGGCCTTGGGGGCGGGCGAGCATTTGGCCAAAAAGTGAGTACACGGTCCTCGCCGTTTCTTCGTATTCTTGGACCAAAAACTGAGATCCACACCTACCTTCGACTTCTTTCTCCGGTTTTGCCTGAATCGGACGAGTGGGCCAACCCGTTTGGGCACCCGTTCGCTGCCGGTAAGATGGCCGTAAAACGAGTTTCGGAGCTCGGAATTGGATTCCGTTTCTCCCGCCACCGACTCCCACCAAACCCGACCACGCCAGCCCAAAATCCCACGCTGGCCCCGAAACGCGAAATTTGGCCACAATCCATGTGCTATAGCTCACGGATTTGGGCCTTTTCCGGGGGAAAAATGTGCGCAGGGCCTCCCGCATTATTTTCGCCATTTCTTCGAGCGGAAAACAGTACTTGCGCCGTGAGGAGGCCCCCGGCCCAGTTCTACCACAATCGGACCAATTCCAGGGCACGTTTCGTCCCCTTTTCGCACCCCCGCACCCTGAGTAAATTGTCCGTAAAACGAGGTTCGGACCTGGAAATCGACTCCCCTCTTTTCCGACGTTCGACTGTCGAACGTATCTAATGCATCATCCCAAAATCCCGCACCGCCCCGGAAACGCGAAAGTTGGCCAAGATCCATGAGCTACAGCACACGGCCTTGGCCTTGGCCGCGGGGTAGCTGCGTGCCATGGCCTTGGCCTTGGCCTCGACGTGGCAGCGAGCCAAGGCCTTGGCCGCGGGCTGGCTGCGTGCCGAGGCCTTGGCCGCGGGCTGGCTGGGTGCCATGGCCTTGGCCGCGGGGTGGATGCATGCCTTGGCCTTGGCCACGGGGTGGCTGCGTGCCTCGGCCTTGGCCTTGGCCGCGGGCTGCCTCCGTTCCTTGATCAAAATGCAGCACATGCTCGTGACCAAGGCAGGTCGCACACTCTCACGAACACACAACACACACTCCGGCGGCGCTCCCGCACCCTCGGTAAATCGGCCGTAAAACGAGGGCATGTTTCGTCCCTTTTCGCACCCCCGCACCCTCGGTAAATCGGCCGTAAAACGAGGTTCGGACCTCAAAATCGACTCCCCTCTTTTCCGACGTTCGACTGTCGTACGTATCTAATGCATCACCCCAAAATTCCGCACCGCCCCGGAAATGCGAAAGTTGGCCAAGATCCGTGAGCGACAGCACACGGCCTTGGCCTTGGCCGCGGGGTGGCTGCATGCCTAGGCCTTGGCCGCGGGGTGGCTGGGTGCCATGGCCTTGGCCTTGACCACCGGGTGGCTGTGTGCCAAGGCCTTGGCCGCGGGGTGGCTGCGTGCCTAGGCCTTGGCCGCGGGCTGGCTGGTTTCCATGGCCTTGCCCGCGGGGTGGACGCGTGCCTAGGCCTTGGCCACGGGGTGGCTGCGTGCCTCGGCCTTGGCCTTGGCCGCGGGCTGGCTACGTGCCTTTCTCGAAATTCAGCATATGCTCGCGACCAAGGCAGGTCGCACACTCTCACGCAGACACAGCACACACTCCGGCCGCGCTCCCGAGGCAAGGATAGGGAGCTCGAGCGTGGCCCTGTGCCTTGGCGTTGGCCGCAGGGTGGCTGCATGGCTTGGCCTTGGCCGCGGGCGAGCACTTGGCCAAAATGTGAGCACACGGTCCTCACCGTTTCTTCGTATTCTTGGACCAAAAACTGAGATCCACACCTACCTTCCACTTCTTTCTCCGGTTTTGCCTGAATCGGACGAGTGGGCCCACCCGTTTGGGCACCCGTTCGCTGCCGGTAAGATGGCCGTAAAACGAGTTTCGGAGCTCGGAATTGGATTCCGTTTTCTCCCGCCACCGACTCCAACCAAACCTGACCCCGCCAGCCCAAAATCCCACACCGCCCCCGAAACGCGAAATTCGGCCACAATCCGTGTGCTATAGCTCACGGATTTTGGCCTTTTCCGGGGGAAAAATGGGCGCAGGGCCTCCCACATTATTTTCGCCATTTCTTCGAGCGGAAAACAGTACTTGCGCCGTGAGGAGGTCCCCGGCCCAGTTCTACCACAATCGGACCAATTCGCGGGCACGTTTCGTCCCCATTTCGCACCCTCGCACCCTTGGTAAATCGGCCGTAAAACGAGGTTCGGACCTCGAAATCGACTCCCCTCTTTTCCGACGTTCGACTGTCGTACGTATCTAATGCATCACCCCAAAATCCCGCACCGCCCCGGAAACGCGAAAGTTGGCCAAGATCCGTGAGTGACAGCACACGGCCTTGGCCTTGGCCGCAGGGTGGCCGCGTGCGTAGGCCTTGGCCGCGGGGTGGGTGGGTGCCATGGCCTTGGCCTTGGCCACCGGGTGGCTGTGTGCCAATGCCTTGGCCGCGGGGTGGCTGCGTGCCTAGGCCTTGGCCTCGGGCTGGCTGGGTGCCATGGCCTTGGCCGCGGGGTGGACGCGTGCCTAGGCCTTGGCCACGGGGTGGCTGCGTGCGTCGGCCTGGGCCCTGGCCGCGGGCTGGCTACGTGCCTTTCTCGAAATGCAGCATATGCTCGCGACCAAGGCAGGTCGCACACTCTCACGCACACACAACACACAATCCGGCCGCGCTCCCGAGGCAAGGATAGGAAGCTCGAGCATGGCCCTGTGCCTTGGCGTTGGCCGCGGGGTGGCTGCATGGCTTGGCCTTGGCCCCGGGCGAGCATTTGGCCAAAATGTGAGCACACGGTCCTCGCCGTTTCTTCGTATTCTTGGACCAAAAACTGGGATCCACACCTACCTTCCACTTCTTTCTCCGGTTTTACCTGAATCGGACGAATGGGCCCACCCATTTGGGCACCCGTTCGCTGCCGGTAAGATGGCCGTAAAAATGAGTTTCGGAGCTTGGAATTGGATTCCGTTTTCTCCCGCCACATACTCCCACCAAACCCGACCACGCCAGCCCAAAATCCCACGCCGCCCCCAAGGCCATGGCACGCAGCCACCCCGCGGCCAAGTTCAAGGCCATGGCACGCAGCCACCCCGCGGCCAAGGCCAAGGCCAAGGCCATGGCACGCAGCCACCCCGCGGCCAAGGCCAAGGCCAAGGCCATGGCACGCAGCCACCCCGTGGCCAAGGCCAAGGCCATGGCATGTAGCCATCCCGCGGCCAAGGCCAAGGCCATGGCACGCAGCCACCCCACGGCCAAGGCCAAGGCCGTGTCTTGTAGCTCACGGATCTTGGCCAACTTTCGCTTTTCCGGGGCAGTGCGGGATTTTGGGGTGATGCATTAGATACGTGCGACAGTCGAGCGTTGGAAAAGAGGGGAGTCGATTTCGAGGACCGAACCCCATTTTACGGCCGATTTACCGAGGGTGCGGGGGTGCGAAAAGGGGACGAAACGTGCCCTCGAATTGGTCCGATTGTGGTAGAACTGGGCCGGGGGCTTCCTCACGGCGCAAGTACTGCTTTCCGCTCGAAGAAATGGCAAAAATAATGCGGGAGGCCCTGCGCCCATTTTTCCGCCAGAAAAGGCCAAAATCCGTGAGCTATAGCACACGGATTGTGGCCAAATTTCGCGTTTCGGGGGCGGCGTGGGATTTTGGGCTGGCGTCGTCGGGTTTGGTGGGAGTCGGTGGCGGGAGAAAACGGAATCCAATTCCGAGCTCCGAAACTCTTTTTACGGCCATCTTACCGGCACCGAACGGGTGCCAAAACTGGTGCGCCAACTCGTCCGATTCAGGTAAAACCGGAGAAAGAGGTGGAAGGTAGGTGTGGATCTCAGTTTTTTGTCCAAGAATACGAAGAAACGGCGAGGACCGTGTGCTCACATTTTGGCCAAATGCTCGCCCGCGGCCAAGGCCAAGCCACGCAGCCACCCCGCGGCCAACGCCAAGGCACAGGGCCACGCTCGAGCTCCCTACCATTGCCTCGGGAGCGCAGCCGGAGTGTGTGTTGTGTGTGCGTGAGAGTGTGTGACCTGCCTTGGTCGCGAGCATGTGCTGCATTTCGAGCAAGGCACGGAGCCAGCCCGCGGCGAAGGCCAAGGCCGAGGCACGCAGCCACCCTGTGGCCAAGGCCAAGGCACGCGTCCACCCCGCGGCCAAGGCCATGGCACCCAGCCAGCCCGCGGCCAAGGCCATGGCACGCAGCCAGCCCGCGGCCAAGGCCAAGGCCATGGCACGCCGCCACCCCGCGGCCAAGGCCAAGCCCGTGTGCTGTAGCTCACGGATCTTGGCCAACTTTCGTGTTTCGGGGGCGGTGTGGGATTTTTGGCTGCCTTCGTCGGGTTTGGTGGAAGTCGGTGGCGGGAGAAAACAGAATCCAATTCTGAGCGCCGAAACTCGTTTTACGGCCATCTTACCGGCAGCCAACTCGTCCGATTCAGGCAAAACCGGAGAAAGAAGTGGAAGGTAGTTGTGGATCTCAGTTTTTGGTCCAAGAATACGAAGAAACGGCCAGGACCGTGTGCTCACATTTTGGCCAAATGCTCGCCCGCGGCCAAGGCGAAGCCACGCAGCCACCCCGCGGCCAACGCCAAGGCACAGGGCCACGCTCGAGCTCCCTACCCTTGCCTCGGGAGCGCGGCCCGAGAGTGTGCGACCTGCCTTGGTCGCGAGCATGTGCTGTATTTCGAGCAAGGCACGGAGCCAGCCCGCGGCCAAGGCCAAGGCCGAGGCACGCAGCCACCCCGTGGCCAAGGCCTAGGCACGCGTCCACCCCGCGGCCAAGGCCTTGGCCCACAGCGACCCGGTGGCCAAGGCCAAGGCCATGGCACCCAGGCACCCTGCGGCCAAGGCCTAGGCATGCAGCCACCCCGCAGCCAAGGCCAAGGCCGTGTGCTGTAGCTCACGGATCTTGGCCAACTTTCGCGTTTCCGGGGCGGTGCGGGGTTTTGGGGGGATGCATTAGATACGTGCGACAGTTGAACGTCGGAAAAGAGGGGAGTCGATTTCGAGGTCCGAACCTCGTTTTACGACCGATTTACCGAGTGTGCGGGGGTGCGAAAAGGGGACGAAATGTGCCCTCGAATTGGTCCGATTGTGGTAGAACTGGGCCGGGGGCCTCCTCACAGCGCAAGTACTGCTTTCCGCTCGAAGAAGTGGCAAAAATAATGCGGGAGGCCCTGCGTCCATTTTTCCACCCGAAAAGGCCAAAATCCGTGAGCTGTAGCACACGGACTGCGGCCAAATTTCGCATTTCGGGGGCGGCGTGGGCTTTTTGGCGGGCGTGGTCGGGTTTGGTGGGAGTCGGTGGCGGGAGGAAACGGAATCCAATTCCGAGCTCCCAAACTCATTTTATGGCCATTTTACCGCCAGAGAACGGGTGCCCAAACGGGTGGGCCAACTTGTCGGATTAAGGAAAAACCGGAGAAAGAAGTGGAAGGTAGGTGTGGATCTCAGTTTTTGGTCCAAGAATACGAAGCAACCGCGAGGACCGTGTGCTCACATTTTGGCCAAATGCTCGCCCGCGGCCAAGGCCAAGGCTAAGACACGCCGCCACCCCGCGGCCAAGGCCAAGGAACAGGGCCACGCTCGAGATCCCTATCCTTGCCCCGGGAGCACGGCCCAAGTGTGTGTTGTGTGCGCGCGAGAGTGTGCGACGTGCCTTTGTCGCGAGCATGTGCTGCATTTCGAGCAAGGCACGGAGCCAGCCCGCGGCCAAGGCCAAGGCACGAAGCCACCCCTTGGCCAAGGCCAAGGCCGTGGCACCCAGCCACCCCGCGGCCATGGCACCCAGCCACCCCGCGGCCAAGGCCAAGGCACGCAGCCACCCCGTGGCCAAGGCCAAGGCCATGGCACGCAGCCACGCCGCTGCCAAGGCCTAGGCAAGCAGCCACGCCGCTGCCAAGGCCTAGGCAAGCAGCCACGCCGCTGCCAAGGCCTAGGCAAGCAGCCACCCCGCGGCCAAGGCCGTGTGCTGTAGCTCATGGATCTTGGCCAACTTTCGCGTTTCTGGGTCGGTGCGGGATTTTGGGGTGATGCATTAGATACGTGCGACAGTCGAATGTCAGAGAAGACGGGAGTCGATTCCGAGGTCCGAACCTCGTTTTACGGCCGATTTACCGAGCGTGTAGGGGTGCGAAAAGGGGACGAAACGTGCCCGCGAGCTATAGCACACGGAATGTGCCCAAATTTCGCGTTTCGGGGGCGGCGTGGGATTTTGGGCTGGCGTGGTTGGGTTTGGTGGGAGTCAGTGGCGGGAAAAAACGGAATCCAATTCCGAGCTCCGAAACTCGTTTTACGGCCATCTTACCAGCAGCGAACGGGTGCCCAAACGCGTGGGCCCACTCGTCCGATTCAGGCAAAACCGGAGAAAGAAGTGGAAGGTAGGTGTGGATCTCAGTTTTTGGTCCAAGAATACGAAGAATCGGCGAGGACCGTGTGCTCACATTTTGGCCAAATGCTCTCCCGCAGCCAAGGCCAAGCCATGCAGCCACCCCGCGGCCAAGGCCAAGGCACAGGGCCACGCTCGAGCTCCCTATCCTTGCCTCGGGAGCGCGGCTGGAGTGTGTGTTGTGTGTGCGTGAGAGTGTGCGACCTGCCTTGGTCGCGAGCATATGCTGCATTTCGAGAAAGGCATGTAGCCAGCCCGCGGCCAAGGCCAAGGACGAGGCACGCATCCACCCCGTGGCCAAGGCCTAGGCATGCGTCCACCCCGCGGCCAAGGCCTAGGCACACAGCCACCCCGTGGCCAAGGCATTGGCACACAGCCACCCGGTGGCCAAGGCCAAGGCCATGGCACCCAGCAACCCCGCAGCCAAGGCCTAGGCACGCATCCACCCCGCGGCCAAGGCCAAGGCCGTGTGCTGTCGCTCACGGATCTTAGCCAACTTTTGCGTTTCCGGGGCGGTGTGGGATTTTGGGGTGATGCATTAGATACGTGCGACAGTCGAACGACGGAAAACAGGGGAGTCGATTTCGAGGTCCGAACCTCGTTTTACGGAAGATTTACCGAGGGTGCGGGGTTGCGAAAAGGGGACGAAACGTGCCCTCGAATTGGTCTGATTGTGGTACAACTGGGCCGGGGGACTCCTCACTGCGCAAGTACTGCTTTCCGCTCGAAGAGATGGCAAAAATAATGCTGGAGGCCCTGCGCCCATTTTTCCGCCAGAAAAGGCCAAAATCCGTGAGCTATAGCACACGGATTGTGGCCAAATTTCGCGTTTCGGGGGCGGCGTCGGATTTTGGGCTGTTGTCGTCGGGTTTGGTGGGAGTCGGTGCCGGGAGAAAACGAGTTTTGGAGCTCGGAAATCCCGCACCGCCCCGGAAACGCGAGAGTCGGTGTGGGAGTCGGCGCCGGGAGAAAACGAGTTTCGGCATAACCCCAAAATCCCGCACCGCCCCGGAAACGCGAAAGTTGGCCAAGATCCGTGAGCTACAGCACACGGCCTTGGCCTTGGCCTTGGCCGTGGGGTGGCTGCGTGCCATGGCCTTGGACATGGCCTCGGGGTGGCTGCGTGCCAAGGCCTTGGACGCGGGCTGGCTGCGTGCCTAGGCCTTGGCCGCGGGCTGGCTGGGTGCCTAGGCCTTGGCCACGGGGTGGCTGCGTGCCTCGGCTTTGGCCTTGGCCGCGGGCTGGCTCCGTGCCTTGCTCGAAATGCAGCACATGCTCGCGACCAAGGCAGGTCGCACACTCTCACGCACACACAACACACACTCCGGCCGCGCTCCCGAGGCAAGGATAGGGAGCTCAAGCGTGGCCCTGTGCCTTGGCGTTGGCCGCGGGCGAGCATTTGGCCAAAATGTGAGCACACGGTACTCGCCGCTTCTTCGTATTCTTGGACAAAAAACTGAGATCCACACCTACCTTCCACTTCTTTCTCCGGTTTTGCCTGAATCGGACGAGTTGGCCCACCTGTTTGGGCACCCGTTCGCTGCCGGTAAGATGGCCGTAAGACGAGTTTCGGAGCTCGGAATTGGATTCCGTTTTCTACCGCCACCGACTCCCACCAAACCCGACGACGCCAGCCCAAAATCCCACGCCTCCCCCGAAACGCGAAATTTGGCCACAATCCGTGTGCTATAGCTCACGGATTTTGGCCTTTTCGGGCGGAAAAATGGGCGCAGGGCCTCCCGCATTATTTTTGCCATTTCTTCGAGCGGAAAGCAGTACTTGCGCCGTGAGGAGGCCCCCGGCCCAGTTCTACCACAATCGGACCAATTCGAGGGCACGTTTCGTTCCCTTTTCGCACCCCCGCACCCTCGGTAAATCGGCCGTAAAATGAGGTTCGGACCTCGAAATCGACTCCCCTCTTTTCCGACGTTCGACTGCCGCATGTATCTATTGCATCACCCCAAAATCCCGCACCGCCCCGGAAACGCGAAAGTCGGCCAAGATCCGTGAGCGACAGCACACGGCCTTGGCCTTGGCCGCGGGGTGGCTGCGTGCCTAGCCCTTGGCTGCGGGCTGGCTGGGTGCCATGGCCTCGGCCGCGGGGTGGACGCTTGCCTAGGCCTTGGCCACGGGGTGGCTGCGTGCCTCGGCCTTGGCCGCGGGTTGGCTGGCTGCAATGGCCTTGGCCTTGGCCACCGGGTGGCTGTGTGCCAAGGCCTTGGCCGCGGGGTGGCTGCGTGCCTAGGCCTTGGCCGCGGGCTGGCTGGGTGCCATGACCTTGGCCGCGGGGTGGACGCGTGCCTAGGCCTTGGCCACGGGGTGGCTGCGTGCCTCGGCCTTGGCCTTGGCCGCGGGTTGGCTACGTGCCTTTCTCGAAATGCAGCATATGCTCGCGACCAAGGCAGGTCGCACACTCTCACGCACACACAACACACACTCCGGCCGCGCTCCCGAGGCAAGGATAGGGAGCTCGAGCGTGTCCCTGTGCCTTGGCGTTGGCCGCGGGGTGGCTGCATGGCTTGGCCTTGGCCGCGGGCGAGCATTTGGCCAAAATGTGAGCACACGGTCCTCGCCGTTTCTTCGTATTCTTGGACAAAAAACTGAGATCCACACCTACCTTCCACTTCTTTCTCCGGTTTTGCCTGAATCGGACGAGTGGGCCCACCCGTTTGGGCACCCGTTCGCTGCCGGTAAGATGGCCGTAAAACGAGTTTCGGAGCTCGGAATTGGATTCCGTTTTCTCCCGCCACCGACTCCCACCAAACCCGATGACGCCAGCCCAAAATCCAACGCCGCCCCCAAAATGCGAAATTTGGCCACAATCCGTGTGGGATAGCTCACGGATTTTGGCTTATTCTGGCGGAAAAATGGGCGCAGGGCCTCCCGCATTATTTTTGTCATTTCTTCGAGCGGAAAGCAGTACTTGCGCCGTGAGGAGGCCCCCGGCCCAGTTCTACCACAATCGGACGAATTCGAGGGCACGTTTCATCCCCTTTTTGCTCCCCCGCACCCTTGGTAAATCGGCCATAAAACGAGATTCGGACCTCGAAATTGACTCCCCTCTTTTCCAACGCTCGACTGTCGCACGTATCTAATGCATCACCCCAAAATCCCGCACCACCCCGGAAACGCGAAAGTTGGCCAAGATCCGTGAGCTACAGCACACGGCCTTGGCCTTGGCCGCGGGGTGGCTGCGTTCCATGGCCTTGGCCTTGGCCGCGGGGTGGCTGCGTGCCATGGCCTTGGCCTTCGCCTCGGGGTGGCTGCGTGCCTTGGCCTTGGCCGCGGGCTGGCTGGGTGCCATGGCCTTGGCCGCGGGCTGGCTGGGTGCCATGGCCCTTGCCGCGGGGCAGACGTGTGCCTTGGCCTTGGCCACGGGGTGGCTGCGTGCCTCGGCCTTGGCCTTGGCCGCGGGCTGGCTCCGTGCCTTGCTCGAAATGCAGCACATGCTCGCGACCAAGGCAGGTCGCACACTCTCACGCACACACAACACACACTCGGGCCGCACTCCCGAGGCAAGGATAGGGAGCTCGAGCGTGGCCCTGTGCCTCGGCGTTGGCCGCGGGGTGGCTGCGTGGCTTGGCCTTGGCCGCGGGCAAGCATTTGGCCAAAATGTGAGCACACGGTCCTCGCCGTTTCTTCGTATTCTTGGACCAAAAACTGAGATCCACACCTACCTTCCACTTCTTTCTCCGGTTTTGCCTGAATCAGACGAGTGGGCCCACCCGTTTGGGCACCCGTTCGCTGCCGGTACGATGGCCGTAAAATGAGTTTCGGAGCTCGGAATTGGATTCTGTTTTCTCCCGCCACCGACTCCCACCAAACCCGACGACGCCCGCCCAAAATCCCACGCCGCCCCCGAAACGCGAAATTTTGCCACAATCCGTGTGCTATTGCTCACGGATTTTGGCCTTTTCTGGCGGAAAAATGGGCGCAGGGCCTCCCGCATTATTTTTGTCATTTCTTCGAGCGGAAAGCAGTACTTGCGCCGTGAGGAGGCCCCCGGCCCAGTTCTACCACAATAGGACCAATTCAAGGGCACGTTTCGTCCCCTTTTCGCACACTCGGTAAATAAGCCGTAAAACGAGGTTCGGACCTCGAAATCGACTCCCCTCTTTTCCAACGCTCGACTGTTGCACGTATCTAATGCATCACCCCAAAATCCCGCACCGCCCCGGAAACGCGAAAGTTGGGCAAGATCCGTGAGCTACAGCACACGGCCTTGGCCTTGGCCGCGGGCTGCCTGCGTGCCTTGGCCTTGGCCTCGGGGTGGCTCCGTGCCATGGCCTTGGCCGCGGGCTGGCTGGGTGCCATGGCCTTGGCCGCGGGGTGGACGCGTGCCTTGGCCTTCGCCACAGGGTGGCTGCGTGCCTTGGCCTTGGCCTTGGCCGCGGGCTGGCTCCGTGCCTTGCTCGAAATACAGCACATGCTCGCGACGAAGGCAGGTCGCACACTCTCACGCGCACACAACACACACTCGGGCCGCTCTCCCGAGGCAAGGATAGGGAGCTCGAGCGTGGCACTGTGCCTTGGCGTTGGCCGCGGGGTGGCTACATGGCTTGGCCTTGGCCGCGGGCGAGCATTTGGCCAAAATGTGAGCACACGGTCCTCGCCGTTTCTTCGTATTCTTGGACCAAAAACTGAGATCCACACCTACCTTCCACTTCTTTCTCCGGTTTTGCCTGAATCCGACGTGTAAGCCCACCCGTTTGGGCACCCGTTCGCTGCCGGTAAGATTGTTAATCTTATAATAATGATTTTGATGATAACAAAAATTATATGTTGATGATTAAAGTGTTGGGGCTATTAAAAAGAATTTTCTAAAAGCAAATACACTTGTTTTAAGTTCAAAAATGATGAAACTGGAAATTAACGGTGAACCGTTTACTGGAAAACGGTGAACCGATAATTTACAAAGATGATGAACATTTCATATGTTCTGAAATTAACGGTGAACCGTTTATTTAAAACGGCTAACCGATACGTTCGATAAGTAAAAATGTTTTAGCCTTGAACCGATTAGCCCAAACGGTTAGCAAAGTTTTGTGTCACAGCTTCTGGAAATTAACGGTGAACCGTTAATTAAAACGGCTAACCGAAAAATTCCAGTGAGTAAAAATGTTTTAGCCTTGAACCGTTTATTTAAAACGGCTGACCGAAAAATTCCAGTGAGTAAAAATGTTTTAGCCTTGAACCGTTTATTTAAAACGGCTGACCGATAACTTCCAGTGAGTAGAAGTTCTCTAGTCTTGAACCGTTTATCAAAAATGGAGAGCCGAGTTCTGTTTTGCAGGTTACTGGAAAGAAACGGTGATCCGATAAAGTTAACGGCAAACCGTTTATTTGAAGTCAAAGGATAACGGCTAGTTGGAAATTCAAAACGGCTAACCGATAGAGACAAACGGCGATCCGATTATTCTCAGAAAGTCAATAACGGCTAGTTTTCAGCTCCAACTATAAAAAGGCTCAATCAAATTCAAACAAGAGTGATCCAACATTTGATATTTGAGCTTACTACTGAGAAACAATCTTCTTTGAGCTTCAATTGTGTTTTATTTCATTCCCTCACACATTAAAATTTCAATTGTAATCATTTGGAGTGTGTGAGAGATTATTTGTTATTAAATCTCTATCATTGAGTGATTGTAAGTGTTGGGAAACACTTGGGTTAAGAGATTGGGTTTAATCTCTTATTGTAAAGGTCCATTGACACCTTGGAAGTCAATTGTAAGTGTTGGGATACACTTGGGTTAAGAGATTGGGAATAATCTCTTGATTGTAAAGGTCCATTGACACCTTGAAGTCAAGTGTAAGTGTATTGAAGCCTTGGAGGCTTGCTTAGTGGAATCCTCAAGCCCGGTGAGCTTGGAGGCGTGGACGTAGGCACGGTTGGCCGAACCACGTAAAAATCACGTGTTTGATTTCTCTTCCCTTATCCTTTTTAATTTGAGCATTGTTGAATTTATTGCTTTTGATTTTGATTAAGACATTAGTTTTAATATTGTGCATTTTTATTGGCTTAGTTTTTAAAACCCAATTCACCCCCCCTCTTGGGTAGCCTATATAGAATTTCAAAGATGGCCGTAACACGAGTTTCGGAGCTCGGAATTGGATTCCGTTTTCTCCCGCCACCGACTCCCACCAAACCCGACGACGCCAGCCCAAAATCCCACGCCGCCCCCGAAACGCGAAATTTGGCCACAATCCGTGTGCTATAGCGCACGGATTTTGGCCTTTTCCGGGGGAAAATTGGGCGCAGGGCCTCCCACATTATTTTTGCCATTTCTTCGAGCTGAAAACAGTACTTACGGCGTGAGGAGGCCCCCGGCCCAGTTCTACCACAATCGGACCAATTCGCGGGCACGTTTCGTCCCCTTTTCGCACCCCCGCACCCTCGGTAAATCGGCCGTAAAACGAGGTTCGGACCTCGAAATCGACTCCCCTCTTTTCCAACGCTCGACTCTCGCACGTTTCTAATGCATCACCCCAGAATCCCGCACCGCCCCGGAAACGAGAAAGTTGGCCAAGATCCATGAGCTACAGCACACGGCCTTGGCCTTGGCCGCGGGGTGGCTGCGTGCCATGGTCTTGGCCTTGGCCGCGAGGTTGCTGCGTGCCATGGCCTTGGCCTTGGCCTCCGGGTGGCTGCGTGCCAAGGCCTTGGCCGCGGGCTGGCTGCGTGCCTAGGCCTTGGCCGCGGGTCCGCTGGGTGCCATGGCCTTGGCCGCGGGGTGGACGCGTGCCTTGGCCTTGGCCACGGGGTGGCTGCGTGCCTCGTCGTTGGCCTTTGCCGCGGGCTGGCTCTGTGCCTTGCTCGAAATGCAGCTCATGCTCACGACCAAGGCAGGTCGCACAGTCTCACCCACACACAAAATACACTCCAGCCGCGCTCCCGAGGCAAGGATAGGTAGCTCGAGCATGGCCCTGTGCCTTGGCGTTGGCCGCGGGGTGGCTGCGTGGCTTGGCCTCGGCCGCGGGCGAGCATTTGGCCAAAATGTGAGCACACGGTCCTCGCCGTTTCTTCGTATTCTTGGACCAAAAACCCAGATCCACACCTACCTTCCACTTCTTTCTCCGGTTTTGCCTGAATCGGACGAGTGGGCCCACCCATTTGGGCACCCGTTCGCTGCCGGTAAGATGGCCGTAAAACGAGTTTCGGAGCTCGGAATTGGATTCTGTTTTCTCCCGCCACCGACTCCCACCAAACCCGACCACGCCAACCCAAAATCCTATGCCGGCCCCGAACGCGAAATTTGGCCACAATCCGTGTGCTATAGCTCACGGATTTTGGCCTTTTCTGGCGGAAAAATGGGCGCAGGGCCTCCCGCATTATTTTTGTCATTTATTCGAGCGGAAAGCAGTACTTACGCCGTGAGGAGGCCCTCGGCCCAGTTCTACCACAATCGGACCAATTCGAGGGCACGTTTCGTCCCCTTTTTGCACCCCCGCACCCTCGGTTAATCGGCCGTAAAACGAGGTTCGGACCTCGAAATCGACTCCCCTCTTTTCCGACGTTCGACTGTCGCACGTATCTAATGCATCAACCCAGAATCCCGCACCGCCCCGGAAACGCGAAAGTTGGCCAAGATCCGTGAGCGACAGCACACGGACTTGGCCTTGGCCGCGGGGTGGCTGCGGGCCATGGCCTTGGCCTTGGCCTCGGGGTGGCTGCGTGCCAAGGCCTTGGCCGCGGGCTGGCGGGCTGCCATGGCCTTGGCCGCGGGCTGGCTGGCTGCCGTGGCCTTGGCCGTGGGCTGGCTGGGTGCCATGGCCTTGGCCGCGCGGTGGACGCGTGCCTTGGCCTTGGCCATGGGGTGGCTGCGTGCCTCGGCGTTGGCCTTGGCCGCGGGCTTGCTCCATGCCTTGCTCAAAATGCAGCACATGCTCACGACCAAGGCAGGTCGCACACTCTCACGCACACACAAGACACACTCGGGCCGCGCTCCCGAGGCAATGATAGGGAGCTCGATCGTGGCCCTGTGCCTTGGCGTTGGCCGCGGGGTGGCTGCGTGGCTTGGCCTTGGCCGCGGACGAGCATTTGGCCAAAATGTGAGCACACGGTCCTCGCCATTTCTTCGTATTCTTGGACCAAAAACTGAGATCCACACCTACCAGCCCGCGGCCAAAGCCAAGACACGCAGCCACGCCGCGGCCAAAGCCAAGGCCATGGCACCCAGCCACCCAGCGGCCAAGCCCTAGG
>JASUUG010000332.1:0-37660 GCA_030449905.1 Luvunga scandens | reverse complement strand
ATGACTAAATGCGCATACAAATTATAGTTCGCTGACATATATACTGCCACCGTTAAACGATTAGAATATACCTAATTTATTTTTCTTGATAAAAATAGTTTCTTGCTGGTTTTATAATACAGCATTAACAATCTATAAAATTGTCTCAAAATGTTGTTCTTATAATTTATAATAGTAAACAATATAGGTCTTCTATATGTTGCAAATATTTTGTAGGATATGACAGCTTTTTTGTAAACAACTGAAAACATAATGACAGGGGACATATTTGGTCGTTCGTATCTAAGTTTGGATTGTTTATTTGTTTGATACATGCCATTTATATAGTAAATATCTAATGGGATATACAAGAGCTGCCTGCATAGAGCAGTGGTGAATGGGGAAGAGAGAGAAGGTCATTGGCTTTTTGTGAGCCTGAGCACAGACAAAGTGGTGAGACCGCCACAAGATCTTATTTGGTGGTGAAGGGACAAGATTGTATCCAGATTTAACATGGTCACAATTGTTGGGCTCACCAGAAACACCATAGAGTTTATGTACACATTCCCAAGCTTTGTCACCTGGCTTTCGTCTTCCAGATGCCTCTAAAAGTCCTTTATAACAAGTGGGATTATTGTTGAGAATAACTCTATGGTATTTTATAGTGTTTCCTGAATCTAACAAATTCATCTCCATAAATTTATTGTTGAGAATAACTCTTATGTATTTTATAGTGTTTCGAATCTAACAAATTCATCTCTATCAATATATTTATTATCAAAAATTTATTATTAGAATAACTCTATGTATTTTATAGTATTTTGAACCTACCAAATTCATCTCTATCAATAAATTTATTATCAAAAATTTTTGAATTTAAAAATCTTAAAGTTATCCTTCTGTCTCTCACTCAAGATAGTATACTCTCACAAATTTATCAAAATTTTGAATTTAAAAATCTTAAAGTTATCCTTCTCTCTCTCTCTACTCAAGATTGCATGCTCTCACATTACTGTTGACCCCAACCCTCAATTTACTTTCTTTTAAATTTATTTTTTAATCAAAATCTCTATTTCATCCTTTCTATATGAGTGATGATACAACCACAAATTTTTTTAAAAGCTTATTTTGTATAAACTGATTTGGAATTAATTCATCAATTGAATAAAAATACAAAATAATAAAAACAAATCATATGAACCAAAGATATTTGATCAATCAATTTAATTATGCCACATTAATTTGTGAAAAAAATTTGTACTAGAGTTTGTATATTATTATTCTTTCTATGTATAGGAAATTTTTATTGATATTTACTAGCTTGTATAATTGGTAAAGATTAATTTCTTTCATTAACTTTAACGACTAAAGTAAAAAAATGTTTGTTCATATTTAAATGATGAGTTTTGCTAAACTTGAATCTTCTTATAACATTAAAGGAAAAGTTGAGTCTTCCTTCAAAAGCTCTCTCTCTCATAAAGAGTCTTGAATGGAAGTTTTTGAAAGGGTCTTAATGACTCCAGATGTCCACCTGAGGTGAGTGTTGTCGTTTGTCTAGTTCTTATAATTATTACAGTCAAATTAATGATTTATGGTGAGAATAAAATTAGTGAGAGCAGAGTTAGTGGGAGGAGTCTTAAACGTAGGAACAATACAGTTAGGGGATTTTAGTGCTATCTTCTTAAACCACTAATTTCCATGGATACAGATGAGTTAATTCGCAAGTGTAAAGCGATATCTATAAGAGAAGAAGACAAAACGAGAGTGACGCTAGAAGTGAGCATGAAAGCCAAAGAGAAAAAGTTCTGGCGAGATGCTTAGTGGGCAAAGTGCTGCTTACGAGAGGGGTTAACAAAGAGGGTTCAGATTGCATTACAGCAAGTTTGTGAACATTTAAGAGGTTAAGATTGAGAGTTTGAGTAACAATATTTTCATGTTCAAATTTGCAGAAGAAGCTGACAAAAGAAGAGTGTTAACTGGGGGCCTTTTGCACTTTGACAGAGCACTGATTGTCTTTACAGAGCCACAAGGATTGGGAGGTCACAAAACAATCTTTTAATCATACATCCTTTTGGGCTACAAATTCATAATGTTCCCGATCACATGCATGGAAAAAGATTTTCTTCAAGAACTGGATGGAAAGATTGGGACAGTAGAGGAAGTTGAAATCAATGAGAATGAAGAATGCATTGGAGAACTTGCAAGAATAAGGATTTCAATCAATACTAACACAGCCTTTGAAGAAAATTTTATTCCTAAAACAGGAAGGTGAGGCAGATATTCCAATGCAAGTGGTATACAAACGACTGGCAGATTTCTATTTTTGCTGGAATTATTGGTCATCAATACAAGGAATGTGCTAAGTACTAGGGCTACCCAAAGGAGGAGTTACCATATGGAATGTGGATGAAAGCAATTATGTTAGAGGGACGCTCAAAAAAGATTCGCAGCAAGGAGAGATGGAACTATGCAGATAGTGGAACTAAAGATAAATCTGCAAATTCAAAGCACTGTGGTTCTTTACAACAGCAGATGCAGAGCCAAGAAAACCTAGATGGAGCAGGTGGATAAAGATCCATTAGAGAAGAAATGGGTCAAACAAAAGAGCTTGCTAGAGCTGCTGAGGTGAAGGGGGTAGATGAACAACACTTAATGCAAAAGGTGATAAAAACGATGACAACGAAGCAGATCGACAGAAAAAATAAAGTAGTGATAACTGGCAATGCAACAATTCCTAGAGAATTGGGCATCCAAGCAGGAAATGAAAGGGTGAAGGAGAGGAAATGCAGGCGGAAAACAAAAGGGCAAGGAGAGGAAATGCACGCGGAAACGAAAGTTTGAAGGAGATGGAAATTGTGAAGGCAACCCATACAAAGACGAAGAAAGTTGAAATCGATGATGGGCCAGAAAGCTCCCAAATGCGACCCAATAGAAGAAAATAGAAGAGACAGGCTCGAGATCTCATTAGGAAGGAGGAACCAATATTGGAGTAAAAACTCAAAAAAAAGCCAAGCGAGGAGGCAATAAGGCCAAGCCCAAAACAAAAGAAAACCAAAGTTACCAGCCCACTCAACTCAGAAGCAAAGAAACATCAGCAGTCTTCACCAGTAGAAAAGCTCAAGCTAACTTGGGAGCCGTTAGTATTGAAAGATACAGAGGTCATAGATTCAAACACAACAGAGATATCAGTAGAGGCTGGTTGCCAGCCCTGCCATAAGCAATGAAAATCCTTAGCTGGAACATTCAAGGTTTGGGAATTCCCGAACATTTCTAACCTTAAAAAAAATTCTCCAAATGTATGATCCTCAACTGGTGCTTTTGTGTGAGACAAAGTTGTTAACATTGTAAATGAATGTGATCGGGAACAAATTAAACTTTGAAAATTGTTTTGCTGTTAATAGTTTTGGAAGAGGAGGTTTAGCAATGCTTTAGAAGTCAGACACCTGTGTGCAAATAAATTCTTAGCAAGCACCATATTGATGCTAAAATCCAGTTGGATAATAAGAAGCAAATGCAATGCACATGAGTGTATGGTCATCCAAAAGTTCTATAGAAAAAGCACACATGTACACTTCTAAAAGGCTGGCAGGTTTATCTTCTAGTCCTTGGTTGTGCTTTGGTGATTTCAATGAAATATTACACCCTTATGAAAAGAGTGCTGGCAATGCTAGGAATGTAAATTTAATAAGTGATTTTAGGGAGGCTCTAAGAGACTGTGAACTACTGGATATGGGATTTAAGGGATACCCTTTCACCTGAAGTAATGGAAAATTTGGGCCTAGTTTTGTGGAAGAACGGTTAGATAGATCTGTCTGTAATAGAGCTTGGAGAGATAGTTTTGTTGACTGTGTTGCACTAAACATTGATACATGGACCTCGGATCATTGTCCTGTGTTGATGGAAGTTCAAAACAAGGGCAGTGACAACCTTGCACAACAGTTTTAGAAGGTTACTCAAGAATCTATGGCTAGACTGATGTGCTAGAGTAAGGGGAATTTAAAGGAAGAGATAAAAAGTTAAAGCATTTATTGAGTTAGCTGCAGAACTTGAAACAGAGAATGGTGCAATATGAAAATGGGGATGAGATTAAAAAGGTGAGACAAATCCAAAATATTCTCACTAATGAAGAAATTTATTAGAAGCAACGGTCAAGAGCAGATTGGCTTAAAGAAGAAGACAAGAACACAAAGTTTTTTCACCATAAGGCTTCATCCAAAAGAAAAATAACAGAATATGGGGGATTGAAACTGAAGCAGAAAGACGGGTTAAGAACTTAAAAGAAGTGGAGTATGAGTTTTTGCAACTATTTCACACACTTATTTGCTACATCCAGGCCAAGTCAAGTTCAAATGGCAACAACGCTAATGGGGATAACTCGGAAAGCCTCGAACGACATGAATGAGCAGCTAGAGTGGCCGTTTACAGTAGAGGCAGTAGTTAAAGCTCTAAACTAGATGTGTCCAACAAAGGCACCAGGGCCGGATGGACTTCCAACAGTGTTCTATCAAAAGCATTGGCAAATGGTTAAAGCTGAGGTTATCACAACTTGCCTCCACAATCGTAACAAGCAAGGTACCATAGGCCCTATCAACCATACTTACATTGCTTTGATTCCAAAGAGTGGGAAACCTAGACAAGTCACAGACTATAGGCCTATTAGTCTTTGTAACATCATCTACAAGATTGTTGCTAAGACAATAGCAACTAGGCTCAAACAAATCCTGGATAAAATAATCTCTCCGATGCTGAGTGCTTTTATTCCTAACAGACTTATTACTGATAACATTATCATAGGATATGAATGTTTTCACAAGATACGACACTGCAAAGGGAAGAGAAATGGTTTGGTAGCCTTGAAACATGATGTCAGTAAAGCTTATAACAGGCTAGAATGGTGCTTTCTGGAGCAAACTATGAAGTGCATTGGCTTCTTTTAAAAGTGGATCAGTTTGATCATGAGGTGCATAAGTACAGTCTCCTTCTCTGTTATCATAAATGGCACTATCAGCAGCCTAATTCAACCGCAAAGAGGATTAAGACAAGGTTTTCCTCTCTCTCCGTACTTGTTCATTATATGTGCAGAGGCATTCTCCTCTCTGTTGTTGCAAGCAGAACAACAGCAGCTTATTCATGGGCTGTCATCTGGAAAAGAATTAAAGATTTCCCACCTTTTATTTGCTGATGATAGCCTCATTTTTCTAGAGCTTCAATTGTTGATTGTCAAAACCTGAAAAGGATCCTCGATTGTTACTCAAAAGCCTCTAGTCAAGTTTTTAATTTTGAGAAATCCTCTATGTTCCTAAGTGGCAATGTTCAAAATGAGCAAGTTTCAGCAATCAGGACTATCTTTCAGCTCAAAATTGACTCAAGGCATGAAAAATACTTAGGGCTGCCATCTATGATTGGGAAAAGAGAAGCAGCTTTTTCCATGACATCAAGCTGAAGATTTATAACAAAGTGTCAAGCTGGCAACACAAGTTTTTCTCATGCAGAGGCAAAGAAGTCTTAATCAAAGCAACAGCTCAGGCAATCCCAGCTTATGCCATGAGTGTATTTAAGATACCTATGGGTATATGTGATGACATCAAAAGAGCTGTTGTAAAATTTTGGTGGGGATCAAAAAGTGATAAGGCAACATCCGCTGGCTGAAATGTGAAAAGTTAAGTCAAGCCAAGTGTAGAGGAGGTCTGGGGTTTCGAGACTTCTCTAGCTTTAATCAAGTGTTAATAGCTAATCAAGGATGGAGGATGTTGTAGTTTCCAAATTCTTTAATGGCAAGAATTCTGCAAGCCAGATATTTCCAAAATAAAGAATTTTTTAATGCAAAGCTCGACCCAAATCCATCTTTCATTTGGAGAAACATTCTTTGAGGGACGCAAATTATATCAAAAGGGTCAAGGTGGAAGATTGGAAATAGCCTCAACATCGAGATTCATATGGATAATTAGATCCTTAAACCTCTGACCTTCAAACCGATGTTTAGGCCAACTTTTCCATTTGAGCTCAAGTTGCGGATTTGATCAATAATGAGAACCAATGGGATGAAGGGCTTTTTTACAGGTATTTTGACAAAATGGATGCTAACAGAGTAGTTCAAATTCCCTTGCCTAGAAGACCAAGGGAAGATGAAATTATTTGGCATTATGATAAGAAAGGCATGTACAATGTTAAGAGTGGTTATCAAATTGCTCTTAGGTTGAAGCTTCCAACTGTGCCATCAAGCTCAGCGACTATGAAAAATCAATGGAATATTATATGGGCTTTTGCATTGCCAGAGAATATCAAAATTTTTGCTTGGAGAGCAGCAAAGAATCTCCTCCCATCAGCAGAGAATCTTTAAAAGAGGAAAATAGCTCATGAGCCTATCTGTTAGGTGTGTAAAAATGGCTTCGAAAATGTCTTTCATGCACTAGTGCCCTGTAAAGCTGCCAGGAAGGTTTGGAAGCTTACTCATCTTGCAAATGATCTCCAAGGAACTCCTGAACAATATATTCTGAGTTTGCTACATGGTATGAAATTGGTGAAGAGCAAAGCTGATATAGATCTGTTGGTAATAATTTTTTGGGTGACATGGACAGCAAGAAATCAGGTGTTATTCAAAGGGAAAAAAGAGAGCCCTTAAGTGCTAGTGGCTAAGGTTGAAGCTGTCATCGAGGCATATCATAGAATCCAAATTCCAGCCCAAGCATGTCTGGGAAATGAGCAGGTGTTGATTCGCAAAGATGGAGGCCCCCACGAAGAGGTTATGTCAAAGTCAATGTTATGCAGCAACTAATTCATATAAGCATTTGTCAGCGTTAGGAGCTGTCATTAGAGATGAATTTGGAAAATTTATAGCTGTTGTAATTAAAACCTCGAAATTTTATGGAGATGTATCATTCGTAGAGGCAAAAGCAATGGAATGGGGTATGCAGGTTGCAAGAAGTGCTTGCTTAAGATTTTTGGAAGTTGAATCAAACTCACAAGGGGTGGTTAACTTGGTAAACAACAGGCAAGGCTACAGATCCGAGATCTTTTGGGTTGTTTCAAAAATTCAAAGTTCCATGGAAAACTTTGATCATGCTTATTTTCAATATGCTCATAGGTCTTGTAATGCCATTGCCCACTCTTTAGCTAAATTAGCTCTAGAGAAATGTGACACTGTTTTATGGATGGGTTGAAACCCTTCACAATTGATGTATCTTTTTTCTTCTCTGAATTAATAGAATCTCCTCTTCAAAAAAAAATATGATGAGTTTTGCTTTTCTTAGTTACAATAACCTAAAACAAAGACAACTATTTGCAGTTAAAAGAAAATATATAAAGTAATTGATGAAAATTAAAGAATTGATAATTAAAAGAGAAAAAAGATTAATAAAGTCATTTTATCAAAACTATTTTGATAACAGAATTCTTAATTAAAAAGGTGATGTATAGAAAAAATTGATGGGTTTAAATAACGTATCTTGTTGGTAGGTATATATGAACATATATGACACCGAATAATAATCGTCTCCCTACAATCAAAAATCAAATAGAATCTCTTAAATCAGATTTGTAATTGGCGTAGTTCGGATATATAGGATGGCATATATTTATAAAAATATGAAATTAAACATCCACAACATACACAGGAGGATTGGAACCCTTAGGTACTTGTGAAACGGAATTTAATTGACCACTAAACTATTGAGAGGTTCTTAAACTTCATTACTTGTATGATCTTTGAATGTTAATATTAATCATCACTTGCATGTGTGATTCCAGTAAAAATTTTAAAACAGTAACGTATATTCTCCTCAGCTTAAAAATTATAATTCCCAATTATATGTTCGCACAAAGACTGCCATGTAGGTCCTGACTAAGTGTACATTGCAAAGAAAATAAACACAGGCAAACCGCAATCATGTCCATGTCATTGTCCTTTCAAAGAAGGAAAACATATGCTTGAGTATAGTACTCAAAAGAAAGTAGACTAACTAATACTGTTGCCCACTTAAATAGGAATGAGGGAATATTGAAGCTCTAATAATATTATTGGTTTGACAAATAATTCTTGATATTATATTTTTTTTTCTAAGCTACGGACAATATTCCTTCATTTTAGTGAGAGTGTATGGTATTGTTTTTCCAAGTATATTCTCTCAATCTACTATTCTTTAGAGTGACTATTTTTATTGATTTATTTTTTTTAGATTGTTATTCTTACCCGTGAGATTTTTGCGTTTAGCATGTCATAATTAGGGATGGCAATGGTACCCACAACTCACAAACCCACCCAAATCCGCCGCCAAAATCGAAGGTTGGGATAATTTTGTAGGTTGCATGCGGTTTGATATTATAAATTAAAACTCGCTACTACGGTCTTTGGCGGGTTTGATATTAACTAAAAATCCAATGGATACCCGCGCGTGTATCCGCCAAACCAACAGTATTTTTTAAATTATTTTTTAATTTAATTTTAATTGAAGAAATATTTAAATCTAAAAATATAGTTATATACTTGTTATTAACTTTAATTAAATTTTCTTTAACTTAATGTATGGGTTATTTCATTATTATAATTTTATTTTTTGGATTAGTATTTAAAAAGTATTATTCTTTAGATTAAGTATAAAGTACACAAATTCATTAAAAAAAAAAAGCCACAAGTTATATGTAAAAATAAAAATTATGTTGGATTGATAATGAAATTTTAATTTTCTATTTATATTGGTTAAATTTAGAATTGAGTATGTTATATAGAATTTTATATTATTATTATAAATTTGCATGTTGAATATTTGCGATGTAAAATGTGAAAACTCATAAAAAAATCTGCTGGATACTATTGCAGGTTTGGTAATTGTCGAAACCCACAACAGATGGATTTTCTTAAAAAAAATTAAAACCCACAATGGGTTGCAAGTGGGTTTGGTAATTTAAATTTTGTATAAGTATGGATTTGATAACAAAGAAACCCACGTGGGTAGTGCCTATTCCTAATTTCATTCTTGAAAGTGGCTTAATTAACGTAGCTTTGATAATTAATCATTTTGCATGAGTTTACTTGATTGATTTGCATGAATAGTTGACGTGGGAGTGACTTTTCAAAGCCGAGATAATTAATTATTATACTTTTATTTGATTGTTGCCATCGTTAAAGAAGTAAATACAATTGCCTAAAAAGTATTTCAATTTGGGTTTTGCTGGATATTATCGCTTAATTTGTTATGAACTAGTAATAAGCTGGTTAGAAAATGTGTTGAGTGTTAGAGAATGCATATTTGTAGAGGTTAAAATCATCATTTCACTCTATGTCTCACTAACATTTTTACTTTTATATATTTAAGTTCTTTAAACTTCGATTGTGTGTTTTTTGTTATAATATAAGTCTTTTATGTATTTCAAGGGTATTCTAGTCATTTCACAATTAACTAGAAATTGGACAATAAAGCAAATAACATTTTTTAGCTCAAAATAATTGAAAACCTTAAAAAGGGCATAAAGGGTAAAATTTTAATTTTAGGATTTTGGTGGGGCCCAATTGGCGTGGCATTAACATGTGACAAGGCATTGGCTGATACGTAGCAGCAATCTATTGGGCAAAAAAATGATGACATGGCATTGACCAATGATGTTGCAGTATATTATTAAATCGAAAAACGTGCATACGATATATGCAATTCACTGAATCACACTATGATAATGTGTTCCAGCCAACTAGAGCTTGTCATGTGGCGTAATTCTAGCCGTCATAACTTTTTTCGTCTGATAACTATGATTTATTCATTGTTTCTATAAATAGGAGATTCCCTCCAATTTATTATGAGTGGCTAATTTAATTTGAGGATTATTTTGTGTAATTCTCATTCTATCCCGTATTTTCTATATATTTTAATAAAATTATCATTTTACTCCTAGTTCAATTATAAGTGGCTAATTTAATTTCAAACTTAGTTTGAAGGTGAAACCTCAACATGATCCATATACTTAATTTAGTAAGTTTATTAACTCTCTCTTTGATTTATGTGGATTGTTTTGACTCATCGTTGAAAAATAGCAATAATTTTGTCTAGTTTTTGCCACAACGTACTAGGTCCCTAGCGCAAGATTATTACTATTTGGCACAATGAACACTTTGCATTATATTTATTAGCGAGAAACTCTCCTCTAGTATTAGTAGTTCATCTTGAATCAGTATTGATAGAGAATTCATCTAAGTTATTTAGTGAATAGTCTTGTCACATTGTCAATAGTATGATTATTATCACTTGGCATAACATTTACTTGACACCACATTCAGTAGAAGATTATTTCTCTTTGGCATAATCAGTGCTTGATATCATATTTACAAGAATGAGGACTATGAGGGGTGGAAACACACCCTCATAAATTAATTCGAACTAAAAAAAAATATTAAGCCTATAGTGAAATGTTGCATGTGAATTTAGATACTCAAGTGTTTCATTTGAATTGTTTCATCCTTAATTTATTCTTGTCATCTTTTTAATTTAAATCTTAGTAATGCTCAGAAATCACATCCAACTGACATATAAACTTAAAAAATTAACCTTACACATAATTGAATCTACCTCCTCATGAGATTGACACTCATCATTATTAATCTATGTTACAATAGATTTGTGTGTATGGGAATACAATAAAATTTACACAATAGTTATCCATCTCTATAACTTGTGATAATATAATGTTGGACTGTTATTATTCTTATCTTTTAATTTTCTTCAAGTTAGCTTTATTTATCTTTATAATTTAAATGAATATTTTTCACGTAAACATCATAAACAACAATAAAATTGATTAATATATACTAATTTAGAATATTAGAGGGTTGTATCAATTGAACATGATTTTGTTATATAATATATTATCTTATTTATGTTCTTTGAGATATTTATTATTTGTTTAACATTTATAATTTGTAAGGGGCACAGACGTAAAATACTAGTTTTCAGATTTTTTAAGTTTAAAAAAGTTTAATACTTACCTTTAGTGATTAAGAGAAAAAACAAATATATCATTCAGATTTAGATATTCAGCCCTATTAATAATTTAAACTAACTTAGGTCAATTCAGATTTTTATAAAAAAAAAAAAAAACAAACAAATGCTGCCCAAATTTGATAACATTGTGACTACTACAATTGGCGCAACTGAAATATCAAGTTGTATAATTAAAAATGTCTAATAATTATAGGTATAGCTTGGTAGCGATAAACACAAGTACTATAAATGGAAAGAAATGTATATGCATTACTATCAACATATGAATAATGATTTAGTGGGTGACTGCATTATTCTTGTAGCGAGAGACTACGTCACATGGTGCTAACAAATTAATCCATAATATCAACAATACTTACAAAGAACCATAAAATTGTCCCCAATGTTTATGTGCTTATTTTCCATATTTATAGATGCAATTTTTAAAAGTACTGCAAGTGGAAAATTGATGGTGTGAGTTAATGATTACAATTTTTTAAAATCTGTCTAATAAATATATGAAATAATCTTAACCAGGAAAAAAAAAAAAGTAATAAAAGATATCTACAATTTCAAACCACAGGTCCATAGGGGAAGCGTTTGTCATTAACTTTAACCATGACCCTTTAAATTGAACCATTAAGGGTGTATTCAGTATATTGTTCTATATTGTATTGAATTGTACAGTTATAATTTATCTTTAAGTGTACTGTATTATACTTTAATACATAACCATATATGTTGTAGTATGAATTATATTGTATATTTAGATATTTTATAACATTTAATGAAATATTTGATGCAAACCGAATAGTGAAATAAAGTATAATTCTTGCTTAATCTATTTTACAGTACAGTGATGAATTTATACATAAAGAGGAGTCAATCTAGAAATCACATTCTATGCTATTTAGCCTAATCAATAGGTGAGTTTCCTATTTAAAATAAGATATGACTAAGAAGAGAGAATCTGGCCTAAAAATAAGATAGCCGTTGTGGACAAGTCTTGCGCTAGTTAAGCCTTTGGCCAAGGCTGCGCATATAGCAAGATTAATATCAAACTGATTTCCATCAGATTTCTTTTTTCCTTCCAAATCTTTTTGTTCATTCTTATCAATATTTAGTGAGGGATTAATTTATTTAATTATTATTATAGAAAGTCCATTGATCATCAAAATTTGTTGAAGTCAATTTTAGTATCGCTGGAATCCAATTGCTGAATCTGTCCAGCGATACAAATATCATCCTCAAAAGGGATTTCAAATAATGCCAAATTCCAAAATAGGCATTGCCATCATCATCTATTGTCGGTTCCTATCTTTGCTCAAGTTCTTACCCAAAAGATGTGGCGCTTGAGGTATTTTGCCATTTTTTTTCATATTTGTCATTTATTATTGGTTCACATTTTATTTACACATTAAAGTGCCATTTTAGATGACCACCGTGTGTTAGGTAATAGTTAAAAATTTATATTGTCATTGACGAGAAAATTTTTCAATACCAATTTAATTTTTAACCAAACATTGTAAATATATCATTAGTACAGACAAAAGGTAGTAACAACAAATGATAGAGACTGGTACGAGCAAAAACGTTTGAGACATTATAAAAGATTCAAGGGCGTACACTCGTCTCTGTTGTTGGCTCTCCTTTGAAAAATCTTCCAACCTTTCCTTCCAATTAAGGTCGGCGTTGGCCTTTCTCTTCTCACTCTTACTTAATTTTCTTTCTAAAACTAATTCTCTTATATATCTAATCTTATTCATTTCTATTATCTTCTATATATATTTTCTTTCAAAATCTATTTGCCTTATATATCTATAAAGAAGTATATAAGGTATCTCATCTTAATCATTTCTATTATCCTCCTACATACATGTAAATATGGTATCCAATCTTAATCATATCTATTATCCTCATATATATGGTATCTAATCTTATTCATTTCTATTATCTTCGTGCCATGCTTATCACAAAACCTATAACAGCTTAGCAATCTTTGTTCGTGTTCTATTTATAGCTTTCTTTGTTCCATTTTCTTTCCATCGCCTCTTATAATGAACTCCAATAAAGATTCATCAGTCGTTCTTCCACAACCATCGATGGAGCAGACACATCAAAATGGGAGTATTGTTTTTGACTATCACAAGTTGCAAAAACAAACCAACTTGCCAACTGAGTTCTTTTGGCCAAACTTGGAGTTAGCTCAGGAAGAGCTCAAAGAGCCAATTATAGACTTACATGGATTCTTAAGTGGTGATGAAAGAGCAACTGCTGAAGCAATTGAGCTTGTTCGAGGAGCTTGTGTGAACCATGGATTCTTCCAAGTAATCAACCATGGCGTTGATGCAAGTCTTCTTAAAGCAGCTATTGAAGAAACTGACTCCATTTTCAAGCTTCCTCTTGAGCGAAAGCTCAGCATTCCAAAAAAGACTGGTTTGGCAAAGGGGTATACCGGTGCTCACGCTGAGCGTTTTACTACAAATTTGCTATGGAAGGAAACATTTACTTTTAATTACCATGAAAACGACGCTGAGCCCCTGTTTGTTGACTACTTCAAATCTGTTTTTGGTCAAAATTTTGAGAGCAAAAGGTGAATTTTGTTTATTTATTCGATGTTTTTCCTTTTTGAGGTGTAAATGAGGGAAATGAGAAATCTCACCTGCATTAATCCTTAACCATTATTAGTATTACCATTAAATGATTTGGACACAGTGGTGATCTTTCTACATGTTTTGGTTGGAAACTTTTATGATAAGACAGCACAACTTAGATCAACACTATATCGAAATTTATTATTCTCATCAAAATAAAAAAGTATTAAATAGTATTAACTGTCACAATAATATGAGTAGGATTCAAATAAGAATGGAGACTTTATATGTCATTTCAAGAGATCTTAATTATCAGTTCAACCAACTAATACTCACAATTTTTATTTCTTCAAAAAAATATTGCAGGTGGATTTATCAAAAATACTGCCAAGCAATGTGGAAGCTATCTGGAGTTCTGTTTGAGCTATTGGCAATGAGCTTGGGGGTTGATCGCAAGCATTATAAGAAATTTTTTGAAGACGGACACTCAATTGTGAGATTCAACTTTTATCCTCCTTGCAACAACTCAGCACTCACTCTGGGCACTGGCCCTCATTATGACCCAAATTCTTTAACTATTCTTCATCAAGAACAAGTTGAAGGCCTCGAAGTTTTTTCAAATAATAAGTGGCAAACTGTCCGACCTCGATCAGATGCCCTTGTCATTAATATTGGTGACACGTTCGTGGTAATTTTGACTATTTTAGCTATTTATGTATTTTAACTTTTCTTCATTTCTTCCTAATTTTTTTTAATGAAAAAGTTGCTTATTGTTAGAGTTATGATCACCATGTTATTGTATAATTTTCTAAATCACATAACTTTGTGTGCCTAAATTAGATTATCTCACAACCATTGTGTGTTATTATGATAAAAACTTTTTAGTTCATTTATAGCCACAAATTTTTTGTTACATCTTATGTTAAGGCATTGATTTTTAGTTTAACCACATAATTGAAAGGTATACCCAAAAAAAATTGCGAATATTCACAAAAAATTTGTCACAGTCGTAATAGAAAACAGTTGTTTGTGCGCACACAACTGAATTTAGATTATTTAAATTTGTATGTACACAAAAAATGTATGATGTTGTATGAGTAAATGACCGTATGCTGCCATATATACTCAGTACGGGTTAATGATTGCTAACATATAATTAATTTATTTTTCTTGATTAAAATAGTTTCTAGCTAGTTTTATAATACAGCATTAAAAATATAATAGTGAAACACTGAAACCTTCGGATGTTGCAAATATTATGTAGGGATGTGACAACTTCTTTTGTAACAACTTGAAAACTTAATGGCAGCGGATAGATTTGGTCGTTCATTTGCTTGTTTGTTTATTTGTTTGATACATGTTGCTTATATAGGCATTATCTAATGGGACATACAAGAGCTGCCTGCATAGAGCAGTGGTGAATGGGGAAAGAGAGAGAAGGTCATTGGCTTTCTTTGTGAACCCAGAAGCAGACAAAGTGGTGAGACCCCCACAAGATCTTATTTGCAGAGAAGGGACAAGACTGTATCCGGATTTCACATGGTCACAATTGTTGGGCTTCACTCAAAAACACTATAGAGCTGATGCGGCTACACTCCCAAGCTTTGTCAACTGGCTTTCGTCTTCCAAAAACCTCTAAGTCCTCTATAATAAGTGGGATTACTATTGAGAATAGATATATGTATTTTCTGGTCTTTAAACCTACCAAATTCATCTCTACTAATAAATTTATTATTAAAAATTTTAAATTTTAAAATCTCAAAATTATCCTTCTCTGTTCTCTCTCTACTCACGAAAACATATTCTCACATTTTGCAAACTAAACTCTCAATTTCACTTTTTTTTTATTTCTTTTTTTTCTTTTCTTCATGAAACAAAATCTGTGTGTATATATATATATATATATATATATTTACCAGCTTTTATGATTGGCAAAGATTAATTTCTTTCATTAACTTTAATGGCTGGAAAAAAATTTATTATGTTCTTGCTTCTCTTAGTTTAAGATATCAGAAAACAAAATCAACTATTTGCAGTCAAAAGAAAGATATGAAGAAAGATATGAAGTGATCGATGAGAATTAAGGAATTGAGAATGAAAAGAGAAAAAAAGGGCTAATAAAATTATTTCGTCAAAAATTATTTTGATAATAAAATTCTTAATTAAAAAGGTGATGTATAGAAAAAATTGGTGGGTTTAAGTAAATCTACCCATTAAATTATTACAAATAACGTATCTTGGTCGTAGGCGTATACATATGTTACACCAAATAATAATCATTTCTCATACGTCCTAGTTTCCTTGTGATCTGTGAGGATGCAATCTACCAGTAATTACAATAAAAACATCTAATAGAATCTCTTAAACCAGCTTTGTAGTTGGCATAATTCGGACATCTAGGACCAAATATATTTCTAAAAATATGAAAATTAAACATCCACAACATAAATAGGAGGGCTGGCAGCCTTCGGTACTAGTGGAACGGAATGTAATTTGCCACTAAACTATTGAGAGGTTCAAATACTTCATTACTTGAATGATCTTTGAATTTTAATATTACTCATCGCTTGCATGTGTGATTCGAATAAAAATTTTAAAACGGTAATGTCTATTCTCTCCAGCTTAAAAATTATAATTCCTGATTGTCATTTGTGATCGCACAAAGACTGCCATGTAGGTCCTGACTGCAATCATGTCCATGTCCTTCTCCTTTCAAAGAAGGCAAAACATATGCTTGAGGAGTGTAGTTCTCAAAAGAAAGCCGACTGACTAATACTGTTGCCCACTTACATAAGAGTGAGGAATGCTGAAGCTCCAATAACCACATAAAAAAAAATATATGTGGGAGTTTTATCACTCTGTCAAATATGAAGAGAAAATAAACATTTCCTTTTTTTTAATAAAGTAACGATAGAAAAGTTTTCAACTACAAACATCACGCTAGGGATTAACTATCGTCAATGGCAATGACTTATTCGATACAAGAGGCACACCGTGGACCTCTTTATCAAGGTATAAACAGTGGACGCGAAGTTCAAATTGGTTTTTAATTTATTCCATGTATCCCAAAATTCGAACATAGTTGGCCAGGGAATGAAAATTATATGAAAACTATTCATTCCAATCCGTGCGGACTAAACGGTGTGGACATTATTATTAAGAAAGTTACTTTATAAATATTGTCACAAGTCGTAACACAAAAAAATCAAACCACTGAATGATTCGAGCAGTAGGCACCTCCCTGTCTTATTCTTGAAATCAGGATTTCAAGCTTTTATCATGTGGAAAATGGAGGTTAATTTTCTTTATTAACATAAATGATTTCTAGACGACAACATGACAAGGCTGATTTAATAGGTGCCTATAAATTTTTTATTGTAAATAATTGGAGGAATCACCCTCTTCCAAAAAATCAAATTAATTTATTGCCTTTTGTCCGATCTAATATCTCGGTGTAACTTTGTACGTTGCTACAAAGAAAAAAGCTTGGATTCTTGAGAAAGCAATAAATTGCAATTTCTCTTGTCATCACATTCCTGCTAATGTAAATTAGCAGCCCATTGAATAATGAATTTAGAATGCAGCACAAGGGCTGTCCCTACATTATTCTTTAACGAAGGCACATAAATATTGGTGAAGTAAAAGTATTTTGATGAAATAAATATTAATATTAATAATAAAAAATATATTATCACTTTTTCCCTCGCGTCGTAGTCATTGCTAGTGATGGAAATAATTTGGGGTGGGCAAAAAACCGATCAGTTCGGTTGGTTCTGAGTCAAACTGAATTGATCGGTTTTTTAATAACTATAATCCAAACCGAACGGAATTAAATTCACGGTTCTCGGTCGAATTTTTGGATCGGTTGGATTCTTTGGTTTTAAACCATAAATTTCTTTGTATTTTTTATTTTTAAATTTTCAGTTTTTTACTTATAAACTGGTCATTTTTTTCTAATTTTTATAAACGATTCAATTTTTTTGGTGGACAACAGTTTTCTGCTCACTGCTGGAAATAATCACGCATCTTCTAGTTCAAAAAGGAATCTAAATGCCATCTAATTCCGATATGCCAGGAAGTATAGAGCCTGATGGTGCATTTTACTTTTCGGATTAAAAAAATAGAAATCATTCACAGTGTTTACTTCGCAAAATAAAAGTAGTAATTGAAATTGGAATCATAAGACCCACCCGAATTTGGGAATGGAAAATGGGGGATTGATTCCTAAGGAGGTGGTGGGAATCGATCTCTCATTCTCATAATTGACCATTTTACTTCCCATTAAACTAAAAATATCCATTTTGTTCTCAATTAATTATTATAATTAATTAATTAATTAATTAATATAATTATTCTAATTAATTTATATATTTTGAATTTATTATTATTATTATAGTTGTTGTTCTTGTTCTTTTTGTTGTTGATAAAAATAATAATAATAATTAATATATTAATGTTTATTATTATTAAATAATTAATATAATTATTCGAATTAATTAATATTTTAATGTTACTTCTTCTTCTTCTTGTTGTTATTGTTGTTATTGTTGTTATAAAAAACTTTAAAATTAATTAACATATTAATATACTACTAACAATAATTATTAATAATAATTTTTTAATAAGCAATCATAATAACTAAAATACAAAATAATAATTACGAAAATAGTTGATTAAGTACATTTTAGTATTTTGTTACAATCTAACTCATTTCATTTCTAATTCCAAGACAAAGATAACAAGTTAATGGCAATCTAGCTCATTTTAATTCCGATTCCTACAATTTAAGTAAACAACTTATTCTGATTTTCATTCTCCATTTTCATTCCAACTCATTCGTATTCCTACTTGATTAGTGTTAAAAATTGTATGTTCTTTAAGGGATAAAAATGTCATTTTGTGCTTACATTATAATTTATGTTTGTAATCATGTAACATATTGTGAATTTCTAATTATTTTTCTAAATATTTGATTTTGTGTATTTTGTGTGTTTATTAGATAAAAATAATAATTTTGCATAATTTGAGACTCCAAACAAATGCATGGATATCAAATTTGGATTTCGAAGGTCCGAGAAGTTATTTCATTGTTAAGGAGGATCCACGACTTTTGTTGTAAAATTATAAGTTTTTACCATGTTAAGTGTGGTAATTATAAAATTATAAATTTTTACTATGTTAGGTGTGGTAATTGTTAGTGGAATGAGTTAGGTGTGTTTGAGTGGATTAAGTTAAATTTACGTCTTGTTAGTAGGACAAATGTATGGTTATGATGTAATTAGCTTTATTTATTTATATGGTATAGATTAATCATGTATTAGTATAAATAGAGAGGGGGAGAACACACCTCTCTACATCTTTTCTTCACTTCTTTCCCCTCAAATTCTTCTTCTTATCTATCTTTGTAATACATTTTCAATAAATAAAATTAGTTTTATTTTCAATTTTCAAATAACATTTTTCTTTGAATTATGCATAATTTAATTTTAATTATTATTATTTTCAATTATGCTTAGCTAAATATTAATAATTAGGGGAAGGTGAAACTCTTAGTTAAAAAAATGATTTAATCAAATTATATTTTTAATTATATAAATTAAATTACTTTCTATTTAATTTTATACAAATTTCATATTTTAAAATTTTGATTTATTGTTGACAAATAAGGCAGTTTGGCACAATAAATTCTTAATATCTTAATATAAGGTATGGTAAAATGGTATTTTGATTTATTTTAGACAAATTAAATTTTAGCATAATAAATACTTAATTCATCAGAAAATTAATGAAAAAATAATGATAATTTATATAATTAATCTTTTGGGTAGTACATGTAAATAAAAATGGCAAATAAAATTTATTAAATTTTATTTACTATTAAGAGTGGATCCATAATTCTAACTAATTTAATTTCATAGTTTCACTTAAATTAAGTTGCATATATTCAAGTTTTATTTTTATTTTTAGATAAAATAAAATAAACAAATTAAATCTTTTATTTACGAATCAACCTCGGACTCACCGAGTTATAATATAATAAGACACTCTTATATTTAAGAGTTAGAAATCATTTTTAAGTTGTGTCACTATCCATTCAGATTTCAGTTCATTTTTATTCCAATTTAGTAAATACACTATGATAGTATTGGTGCTGGTTTTTTTTCTTAAATCTAAAATTATACATATTAATGATCTAATTTCGGTGTTGGCATATCTTGGAGCGAAGTTGTTAAAATTTGGAAAAAAATTGGTATTGTAAATTTCAAAATAAGAATTTCGAAAGAAATTGATTTTCAAAAGGTTCTTCCACAAGCCGATTATTTAGTTCAAATCAGAAAATTATACTAAACATATTCTGAGTGTAGATTGTGAAAAAGTGATTATTTGACAACTTTATACAACCCCAATACAAAGTGGTAGGTTATTAGAAGAAAAGAAATAGATGAGATGATTTAATAGAATCATATTATTCGTTTTTAATTTCTCTCTCATCATTATCATGACCGTCCTAATTGGTTCATTAATGAGAAAATTTCAAGATCAAATTAGGAGGGAAAACAGTAAGAACAAATGAGTTGTAACACAAAATATGATTGATGATTATGAAAAAAAAAAAAAAAAAAGTATTTGAGTGAAATAGTGACCATTGCAATTTCGGACCAACGTAACTACCAACCTTGTACGCGTCCTATTTTTTGGAGGATTCTCATTATGACACGAGTCCCAATTTTTGGAAAACAAAGGATATGTAGGGTCTTGGAAAATGGAAATGCCAAGTCCCTTGAACCACAATCCCATAAAAGCACATGACATGTATGACTAGGCTCAACACGGTGACGTGGCGGGGCATTGATTAGAGTTTAGGACAAACCTAATTCCACATCCTCAAATGACCGTCTACAAACAAACAAAAGCACGAGGCATAACGAGAACCCATCTCATTCTTTTCTCTTTTCCCATTATAAAGCCTTAGAACAAAATCTAATTTTAAGTGTTTGAGTGTTTGCGGTACTCACGTGCTTAGTTTAAGAAATACAAGCTCAAGAAAGTCCTCAGCCAACGATTTTTTTTTTTTTTATGAAAGTAAAAATTTGTTTCCTTTAAACCCAACTTAATTATTAATCGTGCATGTCACTCATTTGTCATTTACAGTTATTAGTATTTGTCTTGGCAAATTAAAATAACATCTAGAGTCTTCATTATATTGACCAATGATCTCTATGTTATAACTGATTATCATTCACTGTAATGATACTCTCGAGTCATGTTCTAACATAAGTTGCCCGTAATAGGATCGAATATTCATTAGTGTGTGAAGTACGGGTTAAAAGACCATTTTGCAGCGGAAATAATTAAATCGCAACTCTTATAAAATATATAAAAATCTTGTAAATCAGAAATTGTACTCTTACTTTCTCATAGTAGTAATTAAGGCTCTCAATACACAAATTAGTCACCACCAATCGTTTAGGTTATGATTTATCACCAACAATCTTTGAGGTTATAACTCAAGTATGATTTACACTTGACATGTGGGTGCCCATATCAATACTCAAAAAAATAATAATTGAAAATTTTTTTTCTCAAAACTAGAGAGAAAAAATTTATTTTTTCTATTCTATTATGACTTATATGCTCTTTTTGTAAAAAGTACCGAAAACCTGAGACTTATTAACTATCTCTTTTAATTCTATTAAATCAAACATATTTAATTTAAATTAAAAGATATCTTATCTATTCTAATTTCATTAGATAAAAAATATTTGATTTAAATTAAAGTCGAAATGGCGTATCACATGTGCTTGTCCTAGGACCCAACTTGTGACAATAACACAAGTTTCCTTATACACAAGCATATTAGATACCATGCATTTTTGGGATTTGCACGCTCCATAGTTAGAACTTCTAAGGGGTCTCAACAATGTAGTCTCTGTTGGTTCAAAAAAGACGTACAATTTTGGCAAGAACAACATTCTACGGATAGTTATTTTGCTTATTAGTCTAATAGTGATGTAGTAAATTAAATGAGCTAACCCAAGTGTCATTTGAGAATGTACAATAGTAACTGCAATAATTAGGTCATTAATTAAATGAGTGCAATTATTATATTTCAAATCTTCTCGACTATAAATTGAAAGTAACCGCCATAATCTTACAAATTTAGGAAAAAAAAAATTAAATTTGTTTTCCGATCATTCCAATCAAAGATTAAAACCCTTACCATTAAATTTAATATTACAATATTATCTCTCTTTTCTCTCTGTCTTTTTCTGCTTTTGGCAAAGTAATTACCGCTGCTTGCTTTTATTCTTTATATTTTTATGTTGTGTTTTCCAAACTTAATTTTAATGGTAAGTTTCACTTAGCCCCACAATCTTCTTTTAATCACTTAAACACCTAAACTAATGAAAGCTTTGAGCTTGTACCACAAATATCCAAATGAGAATCCAAGTGAGATGGACCAAGCACAATTTAATTACCTATCACTTATTTGCTTAATTGTTTAGAATTTATAAAAATACTGTTCTAGAAAATTTTGGACAGAAAAAAGGACAGAAAAATAATAAAAAAATTGCATTACACCTTCTTTTATAAAAATTTAATTACATCACATTTTTTTTTAAAAGAATGTTAATTTGGTCCTTTTTCATAGCCAAACTATCAACTATATGTATCAACAAAATTAAACCAAGTTTTTGAAAACCATCTGTCATTATGTTAGAACATATTTTAATTCAAACTTGTGTCTCATTTAGTTACATTATAATATCAAAAATTGAGAAAAATATATATATGCATATCTTTAGTTTTTTTTTTCCCTCACCAATTTCCCACTGAATCAATTTGGTCCTGTGGTTGTAATTGTTTTTGGATCGAATTTGGTGAGAAATGTAATGGAAAAGACTGATGGTGGTGATCAGTGGCCATAAAAGGTGCTTGAGACGTTAGGTTTGTGGAAGAATATACACTACTATACGGTAATTGTTGTTCGTGTTCGTGAGATTGTTGTTGTTGTTGTTGCACTCGTTGTTCCGATCTTTGTTGCTTCGGAATATTAAGCTTCTCGCCTTCAATCTCTCTATATTTGCTTAAATATAGCTTTAATGGGGCAACATAATCCTCAAAGCCTAGGGTTGTGATCGCCCATATAATGTCATCACCATTGATAGTCTTTCTTTTCTCTCGTTGGCATTTATCGGATGCTTCTCCGGTGACAAAGCTAATGAACTCGGAGACACATTCTTGAACGGTTTCTTTGGCGTCCTTTGAGATTTTTCCGTTGCCCGGAATCACCTTTTTCATTATCCGACCAACATTTGCTATAGGAAGAAAACGATCTTGTTCCTTGCTATTATGGTTATTGTTGTTGCTGTTGCTGCCAGTGCTTTTTAGACATGGGCTTTCAGGGCTCCCACCATCGGGCCCGCTTGGCCCATTTCCGTGGCTATCCTCTTCCATTATTTTGATTTGTTTTGAGTCTAGAAATGAATGGAATGATTAATTTTGGGAATTTTTATGGGCTGAAATAGATGGAAAGAAAGCCACGAAAATAGGCAGGTGAAGAGGGAACTAAAAAAAACTTGGTTGATTTTACATCAAACGAGTCCCAGGGACTCGCTCCCTGTGTGAAGCAGTTGCTTGTTTAACTGTCAATGACTAAATCTAACGTACTTCCTTTTCACTGTAACAATAATAATTTGCATGAAAACATTATTAGAAACCAAAATATCGAAATAATAACTACGCATTCAACCTAATAAATAGAATTTTGAGAACGTATGTTTTGACTTTTGTTTCTTGTGGAAATTTTTCTTTTGGTTCTAGGCGTATTTTATTATATTGGTTTGCGATTTGTGAATTGTGACATAATTTTGTTTTGATGGGGGAGTTATTACCAGTAAAGTTAATGGTCTATTTAGTATTAAGGTTAAAATTTAATAAGTTACTTATTTTATAATTTTTGATAAAAATAGTGTTTAGTAAATTTTGTAAAACTAATTATTTTATAATTTTTTTCATTTTGACAAAAATTTTTAAAACAAATAAAAGGTACTTTTTATAAACAGTTTATTAAATAAGCTATCATACTTTTCTACAAAGTCATGTTATAATTTAATATTTTAAGAAAAAGATAATTATGTCTTATTTCTCCATGCATCCAAATATATATCATTAAATATTATATTACCATAATAATTTACCGCCTCAACTGTTGTACATTTTCTCTGATATAAAAACTTTGATCTAATAATTTCTTATTTTTCATATTTTACACAAATTTTCCTTAAACTATTAACAATTTCACATGAAAGTTAATCATAATTTTTAAAATCAATTTCATAACCATCAATTTTAACGTTCAATTTAATTTTTTTTTCTATAGTAATGGTATTTATTGCAACAAATTCAATGTGAATATGATGCATATTACTTTTTTTATTTTATTTGAATTATAAATTAGTATAAATTTTGACCATATTTTATGTAATAGCTTATGAAATTCATTAGATTTTTTTTATTTTAAAAAGAAAAAGACATGTCTAAGCATTATTAAACATACCACTAAAACTAAAAAATAATTTAACTTATATATGTTTTAATCATTATATAATAATACAGTAATTTAAACTAATATTTATTTTTATCATCATATAAATAAAACAAAACCTTCGTAATACAAAACACACATACTTTACTAAAAACACATGTAATTTACATTTCTTATAGCAACTGCAACAACATAATACATAATTTACAAACATTAATACATAATTTACAAACATTAAGCTACTTTTGATCATCAACTTATTTTATCAAACAGCATTATCTTATCTTATCAACTACTGCAATTCCATACTCGCCCAAAATTTATCGCACTTGAAAACTTCGTGTTTCATTTCCTTTCATATTTTATTTAAGTATAGACAAAACTTAAATCAGGATTTCAGCCATTACTCCCCGGGTTCTAATTAATTATCATAAAATAAAAACGAAAAAAAAATCTTAAAAACTACCGTTCAAAACCAAACCATTAATAGCAATCACCAAGTACTTAAAATCAAATATAATAACACCACATTAACCTAAACCCAAAAGTAAACTACGTACCAGCAGTTTACGCGACAAGAATAGCTTAACGAGATAGCAACGGAACACATTTCGCTATATAAATTAATACAGAAAGTTTATCAGAATTCAAAAAAAGGCATCTACAATTACAAGAATGCATTCATTTTTTGAAAAATTAATCGAGTATGATATCACAGTGGAAATTCAGACGCCAACCCCCATATAAAGAAATAAAAATTTAAAAAAATGAAAGAAAACTTGTAAAGGTTGGACACTGACAAGTCGACTTAACATGTTACATTGTTACACAGGATAAGAAAAATAAAAAATTTTTAAAAACATGGGAGCCTACTTAACACGATGATACACAGGACTTGGCGTAGTAGACAAGTTGCTGTGAATTGGGAAATTGCCAACTCCTGAGACCAAAGAATACCTAATATCTCATCAGTGTTGTGGCCTCAAGAATTTTAGAGCACTATGAAAGGAAAGCATGTTTACGCAATAGGATATTTGTTGATGGTCTCCAACTCTTTTGGCCGCCACGTGGACTTTTCAACACAAAGCAAGCCCTCCTTGTCCTTGGAGTAAGTCATCCGAACCTCCCACTGCATACCTTTCACCATATTCTCTAACTCATTGATTGTCTCAACATCATCCCGTACAATTAGCTTTCCTTCTGGCCTGAGGATCCGATCAACCTCAGCAACTACAGCTACTAGATTACACCTGCAAGGTCCAGATAATGTTGCCGCTTCAGCAGAGGGCAAAGGTAGATAACATAACTCACGCTCTCATGTATTCTAGAAGTATTAATGGCACGAAATGAAAATGAAATATCAATACAAACCTCTTTTTAATCTTGGAGAAAAGATGGTCTGCATGGAGGAGATCATAAGTTCTAGGGTAGGTGCTAAATGATTCGCACCAATCATGATATATACCGAAAAGACCTCGTTCATAAATTATAGGCAGTGTATCTGGGGAATCTATTGAGATTACATTCATGACCCAAACGCTGATATCTCTCAAAGCTGCAGCAAATCTGCAAGCATAGCAACAATATGAGAACTGACGCGAAGAATGAAACAAGAAGCTGCTGTTCTTATTTTCTGTTAAACAGAACCAGTTTTCAGTCAGAAAGACAGATGATTATCAGCAGTTATAATCTACCCATCACTGGCCCCACCATAATCCCATAACATCAATGATAATTTACATTATCGTTTTAGACAAAATTAGATACTGAATTAATCATTTTAGCCAAAGAAAAATAACTCTCAAACCATATTTTCCCTACTAGAAAGAAAGGTTCATCTTGCTTACCCTCCATAGACGGATCTCATGTCCATGACATTCCTCACAGTTGACCAGTTTATTCCCATGCCATTTAGATATGACTTGGACACTACCCGCTTCCAGTGCTCATAATCTGCAGTGAAATCCTCTGGGGCTGATTTACCATAGACTCCGACTTGGGAACTTAATAACCAGTATGGTGTTTTCTCTAACCTTGCTGGCCATTGCTCAGGCCACTGTGACCCACGTTTTAATGATTCTTCTGGAACCTTATGCATGCATGCTTGTAGTGGAACATGCCTGTGTACAAGAATAAAATTAAAGGTTTGTCAAGATATCAGGGTCCTTGTGCATAAGCTACTTCTGGAAAATTTTGGACCATTTTTTCCCCAATTAGATGACAAGACATACTCCCCATTTGCCAAATCCATTTATTATTTATTGAGTAAATATAGTTTCTTTCTATCAGCTTCAGAGTATAATTACCATGCTGCATTCGGATCATCAGACCCTGAGCAGACTGGAGGCTGCTGTTGTGATCTTTTCTCATAGCACTCATTAGAGGTAGGCTTCCTATATACAGCTATTCCCACTTTATTGATGGTATCCTTCTTAATGGACACAAGTTCCCAGCACATTGCTTTAATTAATTCAGACATGGCTGCAAACAATTTCGATAAAATGTAATAATTGTTAGAATTCATCAACCTTTCCAAGACACCCAGAAATTTAAGGGTACGAAAAAAATTACCATTCCAAATTTCTACATCTTCAGGAAGCTTCTGATAAACAGGAGTTGCAGACCAAAGAAAGAAACCACCAGGTCTCAACACCCGATTCAACTCCAATAGAAGTTTACCACCTGCATATTGCAACAATCAGAAACACTCAACACTAAGCCCAAGTATAAAATATGGATATCAGACTATGCATTTTCGGCAATTGGTAACCTCAAGATAAAATACCAAAGAATTAAACATCAATATTTAAAGAATTATTATCTAGCCCTTACTTTAATATGGTAAGGGACAAACTGAAAGATAGAAAAACACAAATTCCAATAGAGTGTGTGTTTTCTTCTCTTTTAGCTTATCCCTTACTTTTATAAAGTAAGGAATACCTTATCAGAAAAATTCTCATATTTAAGCACCCTAAAATAAACACATTTAACAAGAAGCCACAGACATAAATGAACTCTATTTCATAAGATAAAATCTTATATACCTTCTATATGCCATGGGACTCGACAACGTGCACAATGGACAGCATCAAAAACTATTCCAGGGAAAGGAAGTCTCTCTGTTCCCATCACAGCAGATATAGCAGGGATTCCCCTTTCAAGTGCAAATTGGACTTGGGCTTCATGTTCATCTTTAGGAGCAAATGACATAGTGAGCACGCCTCGGTCAAAGAGAGAGCCTCCAAAACTAGCCACACCACATCCAACATCCAATACCACACGAGTCCGTTTTCCCCAAGCAATATCAGGCACAGACTGCATAATTCAGATATTTAATATCAAGCAGAACTTGTAAGACGAATTATTCAAGTAAAGAGGCAATAAACAAATACAAACATCCATTATCTGAGTTACTAAAATATGCTTGCAGACGATAGTTACGAACATAGACAAAAGAATTGCCGAGGGTTTAGAAAGAATAATAAAGTTCTAGCAGACCGAATCTCAGGCAAAAAACATGAATCTATCAAGCATCCATGAGAATAAAAAAAGCAAAAAAAATTGATAATAGCTATAAAAAGTGTTTAGAATCCAATTGACCCTACCATATCGATTATTTATTGATAAGCCAAACCAATATGCAAATTAACCAGATACATAATGGAGTTTGAAGAAGATAGATTACTTGAAGTGCTCACCTCCTGAATGAAGTCAATATAATGGAGGGCGCCATTCTTAAATTGGGTTCCACCACCCGGGAAAGTGAGGTATTCTCCAGTAACTTTCACCCAATTCTGGTGCCCCTTTACTTCGGCAAGCTTGGTATGGGGAACATTGTAGTACCATATCTGCAGGGGAAACAGTTTATTAATTCTCTCTAAACAATGAAACAAAATAAGTGTAAATGAACAACCAGATAAATTCTGTGCACACCTTTTCCCTGCTTGTCGGCCACTCAATCGGACGTCTATACCCTTCAGGAAGAGGAACAAGACAGGTGGGAGGTTCTTCAGGACAGTGTCTCTCTCTGTGCTCATAGTGCTTAGTGGATCGAAGTTTCTTAATTGCTTGCAAGTTGTCAAGGCAAGGAATATAATCAGCACCGGCAGTGACATTGCAAAGTTTCCAATTGTATCCATTGTGTTGATTAGAAGATTGTTGAGCTTCCTTTTCATTCTTTGACTCTGTTGCCTGAGTTGAAAATGAACCCTTTTGGGTGGTAGTTTCATTAGTAAGCTCCAACTGAGCCCCAGAAGGAAATAACTCATTCGAACTCCGGCTTTTGGAGTCATCCTCTTTTTTATCATCAGAGCTTTTCTCCGACTCCTTGTTTTCATTTTGATCATCCTTCTCTCCCTGACCATCAACTTTTTCTCCAGAGCTCTCCTCTGACTTGCTATCGGATTTCTTCTCACCATCATCTGAATCAGATTCATCGCCATTCTCATCTGAGTAAGATTTCTTCTCGCTCTCATCAGAATTTGTTTCTCCACCTTCTGAATCTGTCTTAGAATCCCCATCACCAGTTTTTTTATCATCATTTTGCGTCTTCCTATTCAATCCATCATCTGACTTACCCTCTTCATCGGACTTTTCATCTGACTTCTCTATATTTTCTTGGATTTTCTCATTCTTGCCTCCTTTCGTGGCATCCTCAGGCAAATCAGCATTATTATCCTCAAATTGCTGATTACTACTACTCTCATTACTCTCAGTCACCTGCCCCTTCGCCTCACTCTTCTTCTCCTGGGCTGGCTCATCCACATTTTGAACAGGCACCACAGATGATGACGACGACGACGTCATCATCCAAACACCAACCAAACAGACAGCCACAAAACCGTAATCGTCACCGTCGAGCAGTAACTCGACGCCGACCTCCTACCGTCTATCCTGGTATACTTCCCAGTCGCCATAATTCCGTTTTACTTTTTTCCCCCAATCTCAATATTTCCTTGAAATTAAGGACTTACACCTGCAGATCAAATAAAAAAACATAAGTTAAGAATTTTTAAAAAATTTAAAAAAAAAAAAGAAGACCAAAAAATACTAACCATGCGCCAAATTTTATGATAACGAAATACTGTTACTCTTAACAACCTAGGAATCACAGTAAATCACTTAATTATCTCCATGTCAAGTCACTTAATTAAAACTAACAACGAACTAACCATTTGGATCAACATTACAAACGAAGAACAAATCCAGATCTAAAACTAAACCAAAACGACAGCGTTTTAGCTGACTAATTTTCTTGAGCTATAAACAAGCAAACAAGCAAACAAGCAAACAAGCAAACAAGCAAACAAGCAAACAAGCAAACAAACAAAAATGGCGCAGACAAAACGAAGTGACGAAAATGCAGTGTTTAAGATCGGAATCGAAATGGATATGTACAAACAGCAGAATCACGTACCTTATTATGGAAAGAGAGAGAGAAGAAGAAGCAGATCTAGGAGCTAAAGAGTCGAGCTTTCTATACTCATTATTCTCTCTTTCTTTTTTAATCCAATTCAAGCGAGTCGACTGATTTATTCAGGCATACATTTACATATATATATATATATATATATATATGGCCAAGGGCATTGCTCAGCTGCATCCGCTGGTTTAAATTTTATTTTTACTAAAATAGAACTGTACCCCTCAGTGTTTTACAATTTTCTGAAATTTGTCATAGTTTTACTGTTAGTTGAGATAGGACCTCATTCTTTGTACGGTTCATATGAGTAATAAATATAATGTTAGGGCTTGTTTGTTAAATCTCTCAAGTCTCAAATTTTATTAATTTTTTATTTTTAAAAATTTAATTGTTTATTTTTTAACTTATATTTAATTTTTAAATATTTACATTTGAATAGAAAAATTTTTATGATTTATATGAATAGTAAAATGTCTAAACAAGAATTAAATATTATATTTTAAAAATATCTCCATTAAATATACTTATTTCATAAAATATAAAACCTAACCCGTTTTTTGTTTTTATTTATAAGAATATAAATGTCAAATTTCTTTTTAAGATTATTTGTAACAAAAATAAAAAAATACTAATTATATTCAGATATACCCAAAGTGTATTTATTTTAGTTAAGAAAGCCCACAATTTATAAATCAATTCAAAAGCTCACATCACTTTTGCAACCCAGAGCGTCTATTTAGTTTGAAAAACCCACAACTTATAAATGTGAGATATTACATGCTTCCTCTTTTGAGAACCTCATGTCCTCATGAGAGTCATTACTTCCTTCCTTAAGAATCTTGTGTTATGATAGTCATTGGGAACTAAATGAAATGAAATCATATAATCAACACATCCATCCCTTCGAGTGAGATATTACATACTTCCATACTTTCTCTTTTGAGGACCTCATCCTCATGAGAGTTGTTACTTCCTCCCTTAAGGATCTCACATCATGGTGATGGTTATTGGAAACTAAACATAATAAAATCATATAATTAACACATTTATATGCTCATCTGATTGGGTCGCGAGTCAACTCTAAAATTAATTGTAACAACTCAAGCTCAATAAATAAGTAAATATATTATCTGTTTTAGATGCACAACCCATCACGATTTTGTTATTCGGATTTATAAACTAAAATGCTTCTATTTATAGATCATAAAGCCCATAACTTATAAACTAATCCAAGAACTCATTTGCTAGCGACGTAAGATATTACAAAAATAAACATACTATTTGAATATTTGTATGGACTTATTCAAACTTAAAAAAGATTCAAATTCATTCAGATTTCAAATAAAAAATACTTTAATAATCTGATTTTAGAAATTAATTTAGCATTGAGGGATAAGAGATTCCTTGTTACACTTAGGAAAATTCCATATCTTCTCATGAATCATATTATACTATTATTCTTGATCCCCACCATTTTCTCGATTATTACTCCTTGTCTGCACTACCGTCATTCGTAAATTACTCGGGAATCTACTCGGTACCAAAGCACAAACTATGATCTTATTTGAAATAACAAAAAAGTTAGACTTTAATGGCATCAGTCCATTTATTAATCTTATTATTATTACCATTATTATTATTATTATTACCATTTTAAGAACAAAAAGAATTTTTACCATTATTACTTGAATTCGTGGGACTGCAGTAAAAGTTTACGCGGGGGACCCACGATATCATGGCAATCTTGAGGTTCTTTTATATTTGAAAAATTTAAAAATGAGATCGAAGTTGCCACTGATCCTGTTGTTTTAAGCTTCAACGCTAAGCTACTGAATATACACTTAAAATTGAAAAATGAGTAGATTATGGAGTGTAGCTGAAGGTTTCATTAAGCCTGGCCTTAAGTATTTAAGAGCCATTATAATTATATTCTATAGGTACTGATCATTGATGGCAACATGTCGCTTTCAATGAATAATCTAATATTGTTATTTGTATTTTAAAAAAATGAAATTATCCACCGACCACATAATATTTCAGATTTTTTTTAAAATACATAATTTTTTTTTTACCTGAATTATACATGAAGTTATAATTCTTTATATTTTTCCACTTATGTTTGTTGACTGTTAAGATTTCGTTAGTTTTTTTTAACAAAATAACTGTTTTGTCCCCCAAAATTAATGTTATAAGATGAAATTGTAATTTTACATTTGAGGGGCAAAATCGTTATTTTGTTAAAAAAACTAACGGAGTCTTAACGGTCAACAGACGGAAGTGGAAAAATAAAAAAAATTATAACTTCAATGTGTAATTCAGGCAAAAAAAAGAAATTATTTATTTTTAAAAAAGTAAAAAAAAATCATGTGGTTAGTGGATAATTTTCCTTTTCAAAATTAGAATTTTGAATGGTACAAAAAATTACAACGTGATAATTTCTAAATTGAGTCAATCAGCCAAACTTTTCATCAGTTTTTATCATCGTATAACACACACAACTAATACAAGGTTTGTTCTATTTGGAGTCATTAAAATTAGATTCTTACATTAATCAAGTCTTTTGAAATATTTACTCCAAAAAAGCTATTACATATGCACCTAATTAGTCTATTTTTTTAATTATTTGAAAGTAAATTTAGTTTAATTTAATCCATATTCAAGTGATAGCATCATAAAGATCTCTACATGTTTGAGAAACTTTATAATTTTTAAGTAATTTTATATATATAAAGTTCTGTTTTAGTATGAATTTTTTTTACGAAGACAGGTTGTTAAGTCTTACCGTTAAACAAAGTCTAATTTTTAACATTATTAAATTATATGATTTTATAATGTATTGAAAATCAACTCTAATAGTATTTAAAAAATTATGGGATCTCAACACTTGAATTAAGTTTGAGATATTAATAGTTGAATTCTAATTATTATATGTCATCTTATTTAATTAATAAAATTAATATTGTATCATCTAATAAATAAAAATCGGGAAACTTAAATAAAATTCAACTGAGATCTCTATCATTACATCTACAAATTTAACTTTTGATTATTTTTTTCTTTAATGATTTGGCCTATGCAGGTTTAATCCTTTAACATTTAATGCAACGATTAATATTTTCAACTTTAACTTCTAAAAGTTTATTTTTATAAACTTTTGCTCTCATTAAAATTTTGATTTCTGGCTTTGCCCACAAATAATTTTTTTTTTTTACTTTTCGGAAAGAAAAACATTTTATGAAGAATAATAATTACGTTGTCATCTATTATCAAGAATTATAACATATTTTTATTTTCAACAAATAGCAAAATAATAATTACCCATTATTTTAAATATTTTACTTTCATGAAGAATAGGCTCGTGATTTGTCTTTTGGCAAAGAAAATTAAGAGCGCGAGTAGTGGGAATATAAAGTAGCGTCGGTGGAAAATTGTAAAATGGGAGGGGAGAATTTTACAGTAAAGAGCCAGCACGACGCACCATGTGCCTTAATGAAAACAAACACCGACTTAATAATATATTTTAAAATAAATTAAAATTAAATGAACGAAAAGATATTATCTGATGCTGACTTTTTTTACTTAAAAAAAGATAGGTGCGACAGTGTGAGGACGCTCCATGGCCGACAGCACGTATCGTGAGTCCCACAACGTATGATATTGTGGACTTTGTTAGTGGGGACCATTTGATCTTGGTCGGTCACGTGACGACGCGTACACTTATGGTTGGTCACTTCACCGTACGCAGTTGCAGATCGAAACGTGCCGGCCACTGCTTTCAGAGATCCCCATGAAAAGTGCTAATAAATGGAAAGGAAGTGTTAATACTACTGTACGTGAGCAATGATGGCGTACGGTGAGGACTATTGTATTACTCTGATTGCAGTTTGATGGATGTTGCCTGACTCCTACCAATACGTCGATGCGTAAAGTTGTTAATATGGTGGCCCCCTCTTAGTCTGGAACACTGATTAAAGGCGCCAAATGATTGTCGGATTTTTCAATTTATTTATCCTCAAACTTAGGAAACCAAGCCTCTGGCCCTTCTAAAAGGTGTAATCGCTAGAACTAACATAACTTTTTTTTAAAAAAATTATAATAATTAAGATTATATCTAGTGTCAAAGTATTTTACTTTTTAAATTATATTTATAATTAAAAAATTATAATTATGAAATAAAAATTAATAAAAAATAATAAATAAATTTTAATAAAAATAATAAAAAAATTATAAAATTTTCATTATATAAATGTGAAAGTAAGCAAACTTAACTTTGAAATTATGGCGGTTAATATTTATAAAATACTTTAATGACAAATCTCAATTCCAAATAAAATCTAAGTTTTTATATCTGAATTCTTTTAATTAAATCAATTGGCAAAACCCATACACTCATAAAAGCTTTGACTAGATGGATTCAAGTCTCAACAATAATTGAGACTCAATTCTCTTATTAATTAAATCATGTGAGGATAAAATTTATCTCATTAATACGAGTAAAGTAAATATCTTTTTAGTATTATGTTAGAATAAAAATTCAAGTTGTGCAGCACTAGTGTCTATACATTTGTAATTATAAGTATTTTGATATATTGCTCCAATTTTAAAACAATGTGAGGGCGAGATATTAGAATTGTATTACACTATACTGAAATTAGTCTTGATAGATTTCTAAATACAAAATTTTGATATATGTCTCCAAATTTGAAACTATATAAGGGTAGAAATTTAAATTGTACTATAAATAGTTAAATTGGGACTAATACCATACTAGGCTTATATCAAATAATCTTGGTAAATTTACAGTTGTAAATATTTATTGCTTGAGTAAAAATTTTGATTCTTCTAATTGAGCGACCAAAATCCAAAACATTAGTCGTTTTGGACTTGGTTCATATCAAATCACAAATGAAAGCAATTAAAAAGTTAACAAAAGAAATCAGAAAATACTAAATATGTGTTCGGTAGATTATTTTTGAAAATGTAAAATTCATTTTACACTTTTAATAAAAAAATTCAGAAAATAATTTTTTTCTTATTTTTCATGTTTTCCAATACAGCATTAAGTTTCAAAATGAACAATTTGCTTCCACCATCTCACAAAATAATAATAATGTCAACAACAACATTATTATTACTATTATTATTACACCCAAAAAATTCAATTTCCTGACAATAATCTTTTCTTTTTATATATACATTATAATACTATGTTTTCAAGTATTAATTAAATCAAATATGTAGAGTTTATCTTTTTTCTTTAAACAAAAAAAAATAAACAAGATCACCTAATTTATTCTTAAAATTAAAATAATCAAACTAATTAATAATAAAAATAACTATTCATTATTTAATTTTAAGTTTATAAAAATTATTCCAAGAATAATTTTTTGAAATATTCTTATCAAATGTATTTTATTTTTTTATTTTAAGATTATTTTTAAAAAATAATACCAAAAACATTAGTAACTTTTAAAAATATTATTTTATTCTATTTTTATTTTATAAAAACAGTATTTACAAAACAATACCTAGTGGGACTAAAAACCTAAAGTTGAAATGAAACCTCACTTCCTAAAGTTTCATAGACTTCAAATCCGCCGTTATTTCAAACCGTTTACTTTTGCGCATGGCTGTCGGGTTAATCGTTTGGTCCAATTGCGTTTAGCCCGTCGTACATTCAATCACGGGTTCATAGTCAACAGGCCTACAGGTTGTATTCATAGCTAATGGATACACAACACACCCTACAACATTTTAAACTTCCAATTATGCCCTTAAATACTGCGGTGTTTTTAAGATAACCACCAGGCGTTTGTTGAAATTCTTAAGAAGCTAACAATTTTGTTCATTTTATTTAAAATTTTAAATTTATATTTACAAATTACAAATGGTGTTTGAATTTGGTATTCTTGGAGATTAAAAGATGTGTTTGATAAACAAAAAACAGAAAAAGTATCGCATGGAATATTTAGAGAGGGAAAATGAAATTTCTATTTTTGGTTTAAGACAAAAAGTGGAACATGAAAATTTTATTTTTCCTAAATTCGTTTAAGAAAATAGAGTGCTTTTGAAGTTTTTAGAAAAAATACAAACATATCTTTAGATTTTAAATATTAAATATTAAATTTATTTTGTTTTACTCACAATTTGTGATGGTGGTATTTTATTGAAATGTTTAAGTTTATCATTTGCATTTGAAATTTTGTCTGTCATTTATTTGAGTTTAGATCGAAAAAGAACCAAAAATTTTGAAATGTTTTTCTCCCAATTCTTTTTAAATTTGAAACCAAATATAATTGAATTGGACTAACCTGAAATTTTTTATGATGGCATTGGATCGAAATGTTGGATTTATCGCTCCCATGGAACTTTTTGTTTCTCATTTATTTGAGTTAGATGGAAAAAAACCCCCAAAAAAAAAAAACTCTCAATTTCTTTCAATCAAATAGAATTGAATTATACCATACTAAAATTTTTCAATCCGATTAAGTATTGATGTTCGTTATCTTAGTTTATCATTTTTCAATTTTTTTTTTTGTTATCATTCAATTTTATTAGGTTTTCTTAGAGAGCATTTGATTTGGTTTTCCAAAACCAAAATGAAATATGTCTCTTGGTTCAGTTCAGGCAACAATAAATTATTCAAAAATATAAACCAATCGATTTTTGGCTTGAAAGAACAAAACCAAGAAATCAATTAGGTTAGTATTAAATAAAAAACTAGCTTGGGAATGCTATAATTTTTTAAATAATTGTTGTTAGTACTGTTGAAAATAACCAACTATAAAGAGAATCAATTAAATATTTGATAAATTTTATCTTTAAAAAATACTATGAATTTTTAAAAAGTAATTATTAGTATTTGCAAATTTTGTTATTAAACTAATGAAAATAAATAATTAAAATGTATATATTATCGTGACGATAAAATTTATTTACACATGTAAAACATGTATATATAATATTTTTAATTGTATTATAATACCTTAATTAAAAATAAAATTTATCTTAAATTGATTTTAATTGTATCATAATAATTTTAACTAAAAATAAAATTTAGACCATATTGCCATAGAGAACTATTGATGTAATGTAAAATATAAAAAGAAATAGGATGAATGAAAGGAATATAGAATTATAATAAAAATCATTAAAATATTAATTGTGTTTCCAATTTAAATAAGGATAATTTTGAGTTTAAGAATACCATAGTTAAGAATTTATTTTCGAACAACATCAAAAGATAAAATCGATTCTCAAAATCGAATTTAAAAGTCATTCTATTTTCGTTTCTCAAAATCACCAGAAGAGAGTGGCATTTGGATAAAGTGATTTTTTTTTTTTACTAAACACTAAATTATCTTTAAATTTTAAAATCACTTTTAACTAAACACTAAAATTTAATTTCTTAAATTTTTAAAATCACTTTAAGCTTTCCAAAAGCAATCCCAATGGGACTCCTAAGAAAATGATTTATTTTTATATTAATTTTTTATTTGAAACATAAAATGATTAGTAATTACAATTAAATAAAAGATCAAATTTAGTTAAAGTCTAAAAAATTTATGCGAACATGGTATGAAAAAATGTTAAATTTTGAAGAGAATCATATAATCGTGATCAAATTGAATTAAACTTAGGACTTAACTAGAATTATTTGGATCTGATTCCTAAGTTTGGTTCTATTCAATTTTTGGATAAAAACGAACTAAACTGGTTAATGTCCACACCTAATTTTCTTCTTTTTCTTTTTAAGATAGGATTTTTATTAGTCTCATTTAATTTTTAAAAGCCTTTGATAGCTTAAGTTTGAGCCCTGCATATACTAGGACTCTTCTACTCTCTCAATTTCATTATTAAATAGTAGTGGTTATCTCCTCTCCTTTACTAATATGGGTGAAATAAATATCTTTCTAAAATTCGTGGGAATAAAAATTTGAATTGTATTATAATAAACTTGATCTATAATGTAATATCTACATATCTAGTGCGTGCAAAATTTTATTCTAGATTTGTTGATTGTTTCAAATATGCATGTGTTATTATTCTTGAACAGCTTGTTGCAATTATGTTGTAGCAGTGGTACATATAAAACAGTTATCTTGTTTATTCAATTTAATCGATGATGTAAATGCAGAAAAAGAATTCTATG
>JASUUG010000331.1:0-46081 GCA_030449905.1 Luvunga scandens | reverse complement strand
ATTCTCTGTCGGTAAATAACTGGGCATCAAATGAATAGCCTCAGCCCATGTTTATGGTAACATTAACCATGTTGATTCGTGTTCTGGGGCATTTCCCAGCTCACGAAGACTGGCTAGCAGCATTGAAATGCTACCATTGATGCTGCTACTACCGACATCCGTAGAAATCTAACCATTGCCAACAGTCGTGAAGTAGCTTTATCAAATCCATAAGACGCTTGTTGTCATCATCACATAAATAATCTACTTGCATGGGCATCTAGTGCAAGCATTCATTAAACAAATCACATACATGCTAAATCAAATATGCTAAACATCACTAACATTTACTGCTTAATGTTCTTAAGTAGTGTATCCATATGCAACAACTTCAAATATGGAGAGACGACGAGCAGCTATTCGGAGGTTAAATTATAAAGGGTTTAGACATTCTCACAGGTAGTGTATGTGCTTTACTCTTTCAATTGCCTGCTTCACCTTAGCAGAGGGTTCTTCATACAAGATGGCAGGGTTGTCGAACTCAGATGCCTTGCTAGGCTCCCCAAGAAAAGCCCGGAAAGAATCTGCCACTGAGTATGAAAGAGAATTCAGGTTGTATCCTCCTTCCAAAAAAAATACGCAGCGGCCTCCACATAGATCTTTGGCAAGCTGTTTAATGTTAGCTGCAAGCATGTAGTATGTTCCTGTTGTAAACTGTAGACTAGCCAGTGGATCCAGTACATGAGCGTCGTACCTGGATAAAGTTCAATATGAGACATGCAAGTAGGTGAATTGCTGGAATGAGGATGATAATTCAATCTAAGTAACAAGTGACAACATTTTCATACTCACATTTAGAACTTAGAAGAATAGTTTATCCATCCATTACAGCTGGATTGGCTTGCTGTTAAAGATCCAAATTGGAAGAATGCATGCGTGAGTGGTTGGATGCCCACCCTTGCACATGTATGCAATATATTTGAAATGTTGAATTCAGTCATTTCATTCCAATATTTACAAGATCACCACAAGGTCACTGACTTCACATATTACCATATTACTATTTTCTTTTTTGGCCTGACCATTATTAAACTCATCTTCATCATCTTCAGAGAGTTTTCAAAAGAAATAAAAAATAAAAATTGCAGTACTCGGTCAAGTTACATTTACACGTGGGAAAGGGCAACTCACCCAGCAGAGACGAGAATCAAATCCGGCTTGAACCGTTGAGCACATGGAACAATAACTTCATCAAACACAGTTCTCATCGCACTGTCACCAGAGCCTCCAGGTAAGGGCAAATTCAGTGTTGTTCCTTCACCGTCTCCACGACCTACCTCATCAATTTTACCAGTACCGGGATAACTTCCATCCTGTATTAGTGAGTATATTAGGATTTGATCAGTTAATAAACTTGTTCAGCATCAAGCTTTTGAAATCAGCAATTGTCCAATGTCTGCATAGTACCAAGATGTGCGTTTGATGTCAAAGTTCTCATAATCCATTTGTGCTTAAAAATATATAAGTCGAAAAAGTATTATGACCTGTGTTGCTCTTTTCCATGTGACATCATAAGTAAGAAAGGAATAAGGGAAGTAGATAATTGAACAGAACATGAAATGTACAACTGAATAATCGAACATGAGAAACAGGACATTCTCATATATGGCATGGACCAAATCTATACTCACCTGGTGTGTTGAAAGGAAGAATATATCTGGATCATCATAGAAAGCATCATTTGTACCATTTCCATGGTGAACATCAAAATCAATGATAAATGCTCGCTTCAATCCAAGAGCACGTTGAGCATAACGAGCTGCGATAGCCACATTCCCAAAAACACAAAACCCCATCGGCCCCTTTGGAATAGCATGATGTCCGGGAGGTCTTATCAAAGCAAAACCCAGAGGTGGATCCGGGCGGTTCTTAGACGCTGCAACCTGATGTATATCTAGAAAGAGTTTTAGCCGACATAAATTCCAAATAACCGTTTTGTTAGCGTACAATCATCAAGTGTTTACAGATACCATCCGGTTCTGATAACAAGATATCTGTTAAATCACAATGTAGACAGACGTATTGCATGGTGTGAAATAGAAACAATTTCTGCATTTTCAACTAAAAGATTTTTACAATGCGACTAACGTTCTAGGTCAAGACATCACCACTGAGTCAACTAAGGCAATTCCAGCTCCAGCTGCAGCAAGTGACTCCCGGAATGTCTGCAAGAACAAAATCATCATCAGAAAGTAGGGGAAAATTGATGAACAGGTTGCATATTGAAGTACAAATACCAGAACCATATAAACATACTACCAAGAAAAGATGGACAGGAAGATTAGGAGTGCTATAGTCAGTTAAGTGCTATTTCTTGTTGTATGTCTAAACTGACCAGATATTTTTTCTTTTATTTTTATCCATACATTTACTTACAAACTACAGCTGAAACCCATAACATTGTATTCACAATCAAAATTATGAGTCTACACAAATTTTCTGATAAAAAATGATCTCATACAACAGTATTCCCAAATCTTTACTTCTAAACTTATCAATTTGAGCCCATTACCAAAAAGAAAATTCATAACTGTGAATAAGAAGATATGGAAATCATTACAGAATGAGACATCAAATGATGCCCAAAAAAATATATAAAGAATACGTCATTGCCATGAATTATAGTGCAGAAACAACTAGTTGGTGACAGCAATCATCCACCAATAGCCATATGAATAATTTAGAAGTGAAAAGGCAGTTGTTTCTGTCAAACTGAGGACAGCTTAACACTTATTATTGCTAGTGCTCTAAAGTCTAATGAATACCCAATAATTGGAGAATAGTGGACTCAAAGTTCTTTCAATTAATAATAATCAGCAGAATTGATCTACTAGTAACTTCATTATTATTTAAGAAATTACAGATAGAGACTTTTTCCTATTATAGGCAGAAGACAGAGACTAAAGAAACAATAAAGTTTGCAATGTAGTTCTAGAGCAATTAAACTTTACTGCACTCTAATCCACATTCTCCTAACAGTCGTAAGGAGTCATGTTGGTTTATTCTGGCACACATCGGCCGATAAATAACATAATTGTCTTACACTGTGGAAACTGTGGCATATATTTAATTGTCCAATGTATAGTATCTTGAAGTGAGTCAACACATCCACAAAATCCAAAATCAAAATTCAGATACAAAATGAAAATCACTTACTGTTGCAGTAGCGTATGTTGGTCCAGAACCTTCAATTAAAATAATGCCCTGTTGTGAAGCCTGATCCATGGCCTATAAACCAATACATGTAATAAATTAGCACTCCAGATGTTAAATACTGACAAGAAGATTAAATGAATAATTATTTTGGTGCGTGAATGTTTGTACGCATGCATAGATGAGAGTACAAAATGATTAGCTGGTGAGAAGAATAAAATGGTGATGACCAAAATAAAAATACATTAGCTACGCCTATAGGTCAATTCCACTCTCAAGAATTTCTCCTCTCACATATTGATCAAAGCATGGAATGGCATAACTGCAAAAGGAAAAGAAAGCGGAAAATAGCCATCTACCTTTTCAAGTCCTGATACATAAGCTCTTGCATGAACACTTGCAATGTCGTCAACTGAAGCAGGGCTAAAATTTTGAAGTTCAATGATCTCTGAGCCACGGAACTGAGACATGTAAGAAAAGATGATAAACAAACATTAACAAATAAACTGGTGCTCCAAAAAATACCATCGTATAATTGCTCTCTAGAACTGTTAGCTTTGATGATCAATTAGTTCAATACTATCTTGGTCCACGGGAGGCAATTGTACCGATGCACTGCAAAAACTGGAGGTGAGCTTCTCTACTTCAGAAACCCTTTTTATCATGGTCACAGGATTCAACTCAAGCCTCTTGTGAGACAACAAGTGATCTTACTTTTCACTTAAATTGCTCTCTCTTACAAAATAGAATACAATTTTTCCAGCAAAGTCTCTCTTAAAATTTTAGTTAAGCATTCACAAATTTTAAAAATATTCTACACTCATTGAAGTAGTTTTATTTGGTGAAGAAAGTACTAAATATTCTAGCAGTTTGTCATTGACAACTGGGGTGATGTTATCCATCATAATCATAGTTTAATCTAGTAGTTTGTAACTTCAATTGACTGAGATGAAAATAATCGACAAAAGATGGAAGTCTACAATTGCATACAACATGGCAAGATGACAAAGCATGGAAATTGGAAGTCATGAAATTGAATAATGACTTAACATGAACACCATTGAATACCTCTGACGTAAGCTCCATCTTTTCAAGAGCACTCACAATTGCAGGAACTCTAAGATGGGATTCAGGATGCGACTCCTGTTAGCAGTAAGTAGCCAAACTGTCAGAGGAATATGTAATTGTTGCTTTCTTTTCATTTAACAAGCATAATCATGAATTACATAATTTTGTCTCTAATTAAAAGAAAAACCCTCAATTATCTTTCGTGTTTCACAAGGAACAAAGAGAACTTGTATTGAGATTAAGGATAAATACAAAAGGGGTGAGCCAGTTGTCCAAAAACAAGGACAAACTGTTCCCTAGAATCCCAGAAGGTTATCAAAAGAGGCTATACAATTACTGATGTGAACGCTCAGAATGTTAAAAGACTATTATGTTGAATGAGATTTACACAAGAATAAAATGGATGTCAAAAGTAATTACGTTGAGGAAGCAAAATCAAAACAATATGAACCTCTCACTGAAACTTACTAAATTTAATCATTGGACTATTTAGTCACACGCATCAGCTGACACATAATAAAAGTGAAACAAGTCTCTTCATTTAGCACATGTGACGGAAATTTTATTCACCATGCATACTCTATATTTTGAACATGCTGTAGATGATACATTCTCCCAACAATGTTAAACATTATTACATATTATCCATTCAGCATTAAGGCAACTTGCGCATAAAAATAGAATTCAATGCATGGAAAATCAGAAGATTTGTAAAAGTGTGCCCACTGGAACTGCCAACAAGAAAGAATAGGCAGAAGAGAAAAAAATTGCAAATCAGAAAGACAGCTCATGGTGTAGGAAATAATAAAGTACTATGAGTTTGAAATTATGGTTGGTTGTTTAAGTTGGTCTTCATGGATTTGTTTAGCAAAAGATTACGTTCTAAAGATCCAATATAAAATGCAAGGAAAAAAATACAAAAGAAAAAGCAAAGAGGAACCTAAGATAGCATAAGTTGGATATATGTAATGGAGTTTTGAAAAAACAATGCAATGTACCGGACAATCAAAACATGTGACAATGCCAGATTTGAGCATCAAGAGGACACACAATCAAGCCCTCATCAAGAAGCAGAAAGGCTAGATTTTGAGCGTTTCACTTAAACACTGAGATGCAATCAATTAAGTATTATTAATCCCCAAAAATAAGATCTTTAGACAAGTAAAATATCAAAATTCTCTACAACAAAATATTCTAATATGCAATTGAGTCATCTATCTTTATGAGAGTGAACAGAAAACAGAAAATACCTGGTTGTGGCCCAGAGCAGGAGCTACACTATAAATCACTCGTGCATCACTTAGCTGTAAATTTAGATCTTTTTCTGCAGTATATGAACAAATGAAACCTCTTTTGTTTTTTATCAAGTGTTTTCTCTGCAAACTTGAATGCTTCCAGAGATGTCTATGCCCCAGCAATTTAGTATCAAAATTAAACTCATTGTGACTTTTCCACAGGCACACATGATGCCTCACCAAAGAAAACAGATTCCCTAAGAAAAGTACAATTGCTTTATCTGTTAGAAAGAACATAAACTTCCTCAGTAATGCTAAATGGAAAAATAACTTTTGCACGGAATATATACAGCTATGCTGATATATGCTGATATCCAAGCCCTTATTGCCTTGACAGAACAAAAGCTCAAGAGTGACCACATATTTCTGCAATACTTTAATTTTTAATTATAACCATGCATTTGAGAGAACTTTTTGCACCACTAGAAGTACCTTAAAATGTTTAAAGGTACCTTTGTGTTATTTTAGGGTGTTTGGTAAAGTGCTTTCTGCAATCAAAAGCTTACTTCAACTGTTTTCTAGAGAAGTCCTTAGTAGGTGGTTTTCAAGCAAGTGCGTTTTGGGTAAGAAGTACATCATAAGTACTTCTTTGGAATTGATTTCCACAAAAGCATTTCCAAAGAACTTTCATCTTACCCATAGAACTGGGGAGGCAATTAAGATAAGCGTGGCAAGAATGCAAATACTAAGCCGACACCTTAATAAAAAAGTTAAGCATGTTGTAATCATGTCACTTGTTTAACATAGTCTTAATTTGTATCTGAAATAATTTCTAAAAGATATAGTAAGTATAACATTGTTATTCTATTAAATATACAATTCAAACACAACATGATTACTCAAATAGTTTATTCTTGTGTCATACACATTTTCACATATTGAGAACTATAAACCCAAACTTGACATGATCATTAACCAGGCGACAAGGTGATGACATAAATATCAGGTTAAACAAAACTCAGACAATTTTGTGCTGTGCTCATATGGGGTTGACGGATCATATCATCAATAGTGAACCCAAAAGAGTATTGTGTTCCACTCAATAAAAATAAGCATATGAATCCACAATCTCTTTTCCAGAAACCTCAACTGAAAAGATGAAAGAATTTGTTTGAATAACCCAAACAAAAAAAAAGAAAAAAAAAAGCGACCTAAAATCAATCTTCTCAAAAGAATGTATAGCTAAATGATATATCCAACATCACCAACAAAGAAAGGATAGAATTTGTACTAGTTTGCATATAATCTAATGATATAGACACCCGACAAAATTTTATCAGGCTTAGTGTAAAGACACACAAAATATTAAAACATAGTCCTCCAAATAATTAATTTGCAATATTCTGAAAGAAGGAGAGAAAATTACCTGCAAAAGTCGGAGGCTTTAACATTTGGAGCTCCATTAAGCGACTGAGCAGGCAGCTACCAGGAGCCAACCGTTACATATCTTTTGCATTTTTATTTTGTTTATTTTGTTTTTTTCGGTATTGTTGTTTTTAGTTTTGTTAGTTTTCATAAACTGCGTGATAATTATAGGAATCTATTTATCAGTTCTATATATATATATATATATATATAACTCACAATTCCTTCCAAAAAAAAAAAAATAGCAATTATTATCCAAAAAAATTACAAAATAATACAGCTATAAAATTTCAATATAAAACACAAGCAATCATTTACAAAAGCAAAAATTTCAACTCCCCTCTTGAGTAGGGAGTTATCTCTCTCCGTGTATAATTGAAGTAGATTAAAATTTCCTACATTATTAAAATGAGGGTAAATCTCTTTTAGTATTTAGTGAGAGTTAATTTTTTGGTTGTTTCTATAATAAAATTATTAAAAAAATCTCGAATGATCTTTGATAGTACATATCAATAAAATTCTAATTATAATACATTTGTATAGAAAAAAATAATGCAAATAAAAGAACTTTAAATAAAATAAGTTTTTGATATTTAATATTATCCCACAAGCATCAATACAATATCAAAGTAAAGATTTATGTCTCAACGAATCTGGGCCGCAGGAAGTGGGCCGAAGTTTTGCTCAGAAATTGAATTCGACTTCTCTCTCTATCTTCATTGTTTTCATTAGCTTGGTCCAAAAAAAAAACATATAGAACACAGAAGTTTTATTGTAAACGAAAAATTATAGTACAAAGAGCCCGCTATAAATTGATTAAATTTTATCCTTATATATCCTGATCGCCAACTCATACATATTAGCTCCAAGTACATTGTATTAAAATTGGGGAAATAACCAAAACATAAATTGATTTTTTTTTGGTATTTTCGAGATAACTTTCATCAATTAGTAATATTTTAACATGAATTCTTAGCAATAATTCATCGAATTGGTGAGATAGAATAAAATAATAGTATCCCCTTCAAATAAGTTGTAAATTGGTACATACATATAGATACATTGACTTTCATTATAGAAATGAGTTTGGATTGAGCCTTATATTCAAAATAGATAGAATTTATTTACCTATATATTATGCTTACATATACAAAAGGGCTCTTAGTTTATGTTCAAAAAAATTACCTGTTAGTCTTATACATTATTCTACTAAATGAATATCTGTCATTGCTAGGTCTTGAGAAAAATAAGATTTACAAAATCTTATTATTTTTCAATATAAAGAAATAATGTAATATTAGGCTCACTAAAAGCACAAAAATAGAGAAAAAAGTTGTTGAGAATTTTCACTGAAAGGGTGAAACAGAATAAAATAAATAGAACAAAATTATATTAGCATATAAGGGATTTGAGTGATATTTGCTTCAAATAAATTTATATGTAGATGGATTATTATTTTGTGATCCAGGAAAGATAAATTGAATGATTTGTTTGTATGTAAAGACTATCAGGGAACAACTGTTCTCAATTAATTAAGCAAATTAATAAAAAAAATCATCAGAAATTCGCTGTCAAGTAATTGATAATTGGTTAAATCAAAACAACAATTCATTTTCAGAGTCTACGTATCAACCAAGGAAATCGATGCTTTGGCAATCCCAAGAACGCTCATAGTCTCATGTAAGTTTTTAAGAGTATTAGAGGGCATACTATCTCACCAAGCGTAAATGCCACAAGGCAAAACCATTATTTGCCAAGTAATTAGCCACTTAATTTCCTTCCCGATAAATTGGTTGCACCAAAATGTAGAGCTCGATTGATATTTCTATCACAGATTCTACTTGTTTAAAATATTTTAGCAAATTCTGTTAGACTAAGAAAATAGTTTTATAATTCACTTTGATTAATAATAATTGAACAAATTAATTAAGCCTTATACAGGCATTACAATGAAACGAACCTGAAAATTGTGATTAATATATATATATATATAATTTTATATCTAAATCTTTTGTTAAATTTCATTTAGCACTTGTTCATTTTCTATTTGTAATTTACTTTTCTTCTTCTTCTTCAACTGTCAACATTGGCATATTCATCTACAATGAAAGAATATTTTATTATTCCTTTTTGAAAAAAAAAAAACTCTTTTTTAACAAGGACAATTTTCTGTATTGTGGATCTTCCTCTGGTAGTGTCAATGATACAAGGATTTATTCCAATTGATTGAGAATTTTTAACATCAAATCTCTAAAAGGTCGTATAAAAGTTGTTAACTTTCTTGACGAGGGCCACACAATTTGGTTGGTGTTTATGTCAAAATCTGATGAGTTTATGGAACAATCAATAACTCCTCAGTAAGTAGACCTATAACACTCAAGCACAATCCTGCTTTCCTTTATAGCTGCTGAACGTCCCAATTCAAATACATCTCAGCCTTTTTCTGTATGCTTGCACCCATAATTTTCAGTTAAAGGGCGTTGGATATTTTTCTGGTGAAAACTCTCTGATACTCAAGTCAGTAATTAGGTTCTTTTCCTTAGGAAAACTCAACCACCACTTAATGGCCTTATCTTTGTTTTATATCAAAATAAACAATTCAATTCTAAAAGAAAGCAATTTATTCAAAAAAGAAATTGAAGCAATCAAATTACTCTATGGGTTTCAAGAGATTACTATATGGATTTCGAGAGAATTTTTGTCCAACCCCTTTACCTTCATTCGTCGTGGATTTAATACCTGTCTGGAGTATTCGGTTTGCCTCTCCCACATTCATAACTGGGTTGGTTTTGTCCATCGTGGGTGGTTGTAAACATGATCACTATCAAAGGGGCTTCATGCCCGAACTTTTAGGAGGAAATCGCGCCATTAAGCAGAATCTGGGGAACAATTTGAACATGACTCCTCCTCGAATAACAACGACCAGAAATGAGATAATGAACCAAGACAATTGTGCTCATAAGCCAAATCCTCAAACAATCCTTTCAGAATAAAAGTGGCTCCCTACTGACGAAGAGAACAGATATCTACTCGTAGCGTTTCCCTCTAGTCATTCAATGTTTCACACCCAACGGTTGGTATTAATATATCCAATGAATTCGGTTGTTGCTGTTTATTTTTGAAATTCTAATACTTTATTTACGAAGAGAGAAAATAAATTACTTATAAAATAGTGTAGAAAGAATTAAAACACTTATCAAGTAGAGTTGGAGTCAAATTTTACATGCAATATACAAGAATGAATCCAAGTTGAAAATAAAAAATTGCCACAAAGAGAAATAGTTTAGTTGATTAGATTACATTAGGGATGAATTTACAATTTTACTTTGCTAACGTTGAAGATGTAATCTTCAACTTCCATTCTTCAATTTCTATGTATTTCCTCACCGTTTCTTGATGCTTAGTATAAAAAGTAAATTCAAAAAATAATAATGAAACATGTAGTACGAATAACATCAAAACTAATATTATTTTGATGTGAAAAATATAATTTAATAACAACCTTATACGATACTTATAAGAGGTGTTGAATTAAATAATAGGATCAAATAAGAGCACGAAAGAATAAGATATTAAAATGGTTCTTGTAATAGAAGTCCTCATTCGTATTAATGTGTAATAGATTTAAACAAAAATTATTTTAATATTGATAAAAAAAATTGTAAATAAAAAGAGAGTTAAGTTACTAATTTGAATTTTAACCGTGCATGTAAATAGAAATACCATAATATTTTATTAATATGAAGGGTATTAGGCACTCAATGAAATTTGACATATGTTAAGGCATAAAAAACGAAAGTGAAGGGAGGCCAAGGGTTCAAATATAGGAACATATGTCTAATTCAAGGGATATTTATAAAAATGATTTTAAAACTTTTATAATTTTTAAATTTGACACACTAAATTTTTTTTTATCATAACTATCCAAACACCCTATTATTAGACCAAATTATCCTTATCACTTTTAAAAAATTTACAAACATATGCCATTTAAAAAATTCTAGCAAACTTAAATACTCCCAACCCTCAACAATTTAACAAGCTTCATTAGTCTCAACAAACTTCATCACTGTCAATAAATTAACAAATTCTATCAAACAAGCATTGTATAACTGAAGATATAATCATCAATTGGAAAACCTCTTAAGGTTAGTGTATATTCTTATATAATATATACTTTTAATTTATTGAGTTTAGCAAATAAGTTTGAAATTAAAGTAGGTTTTATTGTAAATGTTATTATTTTTCATTCATAAAACAATGATATTTGTTAAACTACTTAGTTTGAGTTGAGAAATGAAAAAAAAAATTCAAAACTACAAAAACTCGAGCAAAAAACGAAGGCCAAAACAAGTGAGACAGATTAATTTAGTGAGACAGGCAGTAGGACAAGTGCCTGTCTCACATAAACAAAGAATTGATTATGTGCAATAAGTACCAGTCCCATTTATTATCGCACATAATTTGGTGAGATAGGCCACCTGTCTCACTTGTTGAAGATGTGTGTCTCATCAAATTATGTGCAAAAGGCAGTGGGATAGGTGTCTGTCGCACATAATCAGTTCTATGTTTATGTGAGACAGACATTTATCACACTGCTTGTCTCACCAAATTAGTCTGTCTTACTAAAATTCAGATATTTTCTGTGAGTCATAACTTAGGCTACATATATCCATTTTGAACGTATAATATACCGTTTCGAAGCTTGTGACTAGACGAATCAAATCCAAAATTACGTACTTCATTCTATCGTATAGTTAAAATAAAAATTTTCCTGAATTTAAATGTGATAAGAGCCTATTACACTATCGCCCATAATCAAAATATGTGCAACATCTATATAAATGTGCCACATATTCACTTTACTTTATAACGTCTAATCTTATTTCTTTTATTTTTTTAATGATCTTTAGGTTTAATGAATTTAGTTGTGCTTTAATTGTGTTATGATGATTGGTGGGAGACGTTGGTAATGTTAATCTTATAATAATGATTTTGATGAAAACAAAAATTATATGTTATTGATTAAAATGTTGGGGCTATTAAAATGAATTTCTTAAAGTCATTCATTTGTTTAAAGAAACAAAATATTTTTCAAAATGATGAAACTGGAAATTAACGGTGAACCGTTAATTTAAACGGCTAACCGATAGATTCCAGTAAGTAGAAATTTTTTAGCCTTGAACCGATTAGCACAAACGGAAAGCTAAGTTTTGTGTCACAGGTTCTGGAAATTAACGGTGAACCGTTTATTGATAACGGCTAACCGATAAATTCCAGTAAAGAGAAAGTTTTCTACTCTTGAACCGTTTAGCAAAAATGGAGAGCTGAGTTTGTTTCAAAGGTTCTGGAAATTAACAGTGAACCGTTTATTTAAAACGGCTAACCGATAAATTCCAGTAAGGAGAAATTTTCTACTCTTGAACCGTTTAGCAAAAACGGAGAGCTGAGTTTTGTTTTGTAGGTTTCTGGAAATAAACGGTGATCCGATAATTTTAAACGGCAAACCGTTTATTTGAAATCAAAGGATAACGGCTAGTTGAAAAGTCTAAACGGCGAACCGATTATTCTCAGAAAGTCAATAACGGCTAGTTTTCAGCTCCAACTATAAAAAGGCTCAATCAAATTCAAACAAAAGTGATCCAACATTTGATATTTGAGCTTCCTACTGAGAAACAATCTTCTTTGAGCTTCAATTGTGTTTCATTTCATTACCTCACACATTAAAATTTCAATTGTAATCATTTGGAGTGTGTGAGAGATTACTTGTTATTAAATCTCTATCATTGAGTGATTGTAAGTGTTGGGAAATACTTGGGTTGAGAGATTGGGTTTAATCTCTTATTGTAAAGGTCCATTGACACCTTGGAAGTCAAGTGTAAGTGTTTTGAAGCCTTGGAGGCTTGCATAGTGGAATCCTCAAGCCCGGTGTGCTTGGAGGCGTGGACGTAGGCACGGTTGGCCGAACCACGTAAAAATCAAGTGTTTGATTTCTCTTCCCTTATCCTTTTTAATTTGAGCATTGTTGAATTTATTGCTTTTAATTTTGATTAAGACATTAGTTTTAATATTGTGCATTTTTATTGGCTTAGTTTTTTTAAAACCCAATTCACCCCCCCTTGGGTAGCCTAAATAGAATTTCAGGTAAATGGCTGTATAGAGTACTTAACACTAGTAATACAGCTTTTTTAGTTTGAAAAAATTATACGCTTTGGCAAAAGTGTATAAAGTTTTACAGCTAAATCCTAATGAATATAATATAACGATAAAAATAATTTTAAGGTCTAGTAACACAATCTATCGTGAATGTTCACTACCTATAAACATATTTAATAATGAAGTTATCAAGGTTATATTGCACATGGCCGCTGATGTGGTTAACTACAGATGCATTCATATATTTGTCACCACAACTCCTCAAGTTCTAGCCCAAGATCTTGAGCCACTTGTATAAACTGAAAGTTTGTTTAGAGAAAATGACTCTATCCCTGATATTGAAGAATAGGTGTTACCATAGCCGATGTCATTGCAACAATGTTACTCTCTACTCCACGAAAACAATGACACCGTTTATGAGAACGGCTTACGTTAACAGATGTTGAAGAAGAAATGTTACCACTAATGACCTTGTTAGGCCTAAATTACTCTCCATTCTACAACAATGATTTTGGCAGCAATGATAGTCTGGTTGATGATGGGGGCATCGGTCATTCTTATATTCTTATCAATGATGAGGATAAGCATCAGCATGATATTCTTATTAATAACATAGACAACCGATATATTCTTCTAATAGCCCATTCGAGGAGGAAGACAGCAGTTGATCCCCTCATGAGTTTTTCTCCAGTTTTACTCTAGTTTTACCTTCAAACTTGGTTGCTCCAGATTTAGTTAAAGCTGTAATTCTATTGATATTTGTGTAGGTAAGTTGTTCGCTGAGAAGAATGAATTACTACTAGAACTATGCAAAGTTTCCTTGAGGGATAAGTTTGATATCAAGATTGCACGATCCACAACGACATACTTTGAGGCCCATTGTTCTTTGAAATCATGTAAATTGTGCATTCAAGCAACGAGAATTTCAAATAAGCAGAATGTTACTTGAGTTGTGAGAAGAGTTGACAATGAACACACTTGTTCTAATGAGGTATTGCCTAGTGGTCTCCGTCAAGTAAAGAATCAAGTTGTTGGTCATCTTATCGTAGATAAATTTATTCATGATAAATAAATATACACTTCAAATGACATTAGAGTAGACATGTAATAGGAATATGGTGTCCAGATAACGTATCAGCAAGCATATCGAACCAAAGAAGTTAGTCTTCAAATAATCATAACGAAATACTCTCATGTTTTGACCAAAGCGAATGAGGGTATAGTTACTCACCTCGAGCTAGATGGAAATGATAATTTCTTATACTAGTTTGTAGCAGTTGGATCTTCCACCAAGGATTTCATGCAGTACATTAAGCTTGTGATTGTTCTAGACAATACTCATCTAAAAGGGCTATATTGTGGAAGCATATTCGTGGCAATATGTCTGAATGGTAATAATCAACTGTATCTGTTAGCCATTAAGGTCATGAATTCGAAAAACAACGATGCTTAGAAATGGTTTATGACGAAGTTACACATAATGATTGGCGATAGGCTAGTGTTAGTAATTATCTCTAATCGATACATTGCCATCAAGAGGGTTATTTTAAAAGTATTTCGCACTGCTGCTCATGCTGTTTGTTTCTGCCATGTCAAAGGTAACATTAAGTCAAAATTCAAGTCTAAAGCTTTTTAGGAAGAATTTGAACATATTATTATTGATGCAATAAAAGCATATGGACACGAAAAAATTAAAAAACAACTTAAAAGGTTGTGGATGCTCCACTCGGGTATAACTGATTACTTAGAGAATAATTTGGGTACATATAATTGGGCAAGGTCTGAGTTTGAAGGTAGAAGATACATCATACTTACCATCAATATTGCGGAGAGCGTGAATTATTTCATGAGGGAACCGTGAAAATTTCATGTTACTCATCTTGTTGATCACTTTAGAAAAACATTACAGCAATGGTTTTATGATAAAAAAATATTGGTTAAATCAATGAGCACTCGACTAATAACATAGGCAAATGAGATAATTGGTGAAAGGAGAATTTTTACTGAAAGAAAAACCGTTCGTCCTATGTCTCAGCATCGATTCCATATTTTGGGTGGTGGTACAAAGGAAGGGATAATTGACATACATAACAAGACTTACTCCTGTAAAGTATTCCAAGTCGATAAGCTCTTTTGTGCGCATACAATTGCTGCTTGTCTGATCATCCGAGTGGATTACTTAAGTCTTTGTTCTAATTATTACTCTAAAGAATCATTGGTCATAGCATATACACAACCAATATAGCCGATTGACGGCATGGTAGATTAGGACATTTTGGCAGAAATCCAGGAAATAAAGGTTAACCAACCGATCAAAGCACCACCACCTGGCCGTCATCAAAAGCTCAAGATACCTTCCATTGTTGAGGACATAAATCGGAGGATTGTTAGATGTGGGTGGTGAAATGAATCAAGCCATAACCGCAATAGATGTAAGAATCTCACTGCGTCGAATCCAAACTAATTTATCGTTACAACTAATTATGTATTTTCAAGTCTTATTTTTTATGTGTTTAATAATTATATGTAATGCAGTATTTTATTTTGTGTACAATTGTATATTAACTCATAAAATATTTGAAATTACTTATGTCTAAACATATCAATATAACAAAAATTTACATCTATTAGAATATACTATATCCGTACATTAACATTCAAAATACTACAATGGCTTACAATCCAATATCGCTATTAAATATATCTACAACAATTTTTTTTCCTAAAGTATTACCCGTGGCTACTATCAAAATCAAGTCTGTACCCGAATACCAAATACATCTGTTATAGTGCATTTCATGCACTAGTTTTCATTGTTTACTCCCTTTTATATCAATGTTTTGCACTTAATAGTTGTGATTTACTTGTGTTTTATTTTTATAGGTATAATTTTATTGATTAGTGCTAAATTGAGCTACAAGATGATGTTTAAGGATGAATTGACTTCCTAGAGAAATTCTCGATTTCAGAAGAAGTTTATTGATAAGGCGTGGGCACGTGCTATCAACCGCGGACTTGACGTTTTTATTTTAACGTGTTTTATCTTTTTATTACTCTTGTAAGTTTAGATAAGATTTTAGATATTTTTATCTTTATCCTTTTTAAGAGAACTATAAAAAGAGGAGTTAAAGAGGGATTAAAGGAGAATTAGAATTGGATTATTAATTGTTTTTATCTTTTTTAGGGTTTTCTCTTTTTCTCCATGAAGAACTAAACTTATTTTTCTAGTTGAAGGTTAATAAAGCTTTGATTCACCATTACTGTGAGATCTTTCTTGTGCTTTTAATTGTTTTATTGCTTTTTGGGTATTTGTTTATTCTCTGAATTATTGTCATGATTATCTTTGTTAATTAGATAATTGGCCACTATTTAATTATCAATTTAATCTATTGCCAATTGAAAGATTCATCGCATGAAGATTTTGATGTTTGTGGCAAATAACATAGCAGTGCGTTGTGTTATGAGAATAAATAATCTAATTTAAATGAACCATCGTATGCGTTTGTTAATTAGGATTTGGGTCTCTCTAATTTTTTAGGCTGTCAATTGATTAAATCCTATGATCGTATTTAGGGTTGTCTATTGATTAGGGAAATAACCAATGGTTGTGCCTTGGTTATCGACTAATTAAGGAGAGATTGCCTATTAGAGTGTCTCAGTAGCTATAACCGGTCTATTCATAAGCAGTAATGATTTATAATTGTATCGATGATCAGTAATCGAATCAAAGCTGAATTAATTCCTTCAACTAGAGTTTTCCCATTTTGAATTACACCTTTAATTTGCATTCTTATTAATTTAAATTGATTTTCATTATTTTCAACAATCCCCTAATTTACATTTTCATTTTTAAAAAGGATTTAATAATTACCAGTCTCTGTGGACACGACCCTGCTCAATCACTATATACAATCTTGTTTAGAGTAGGTATTTATATTTGCTGACTTCGACACCCATCAAATTTTGGCGCCGTTGCCGGGGATTGGTGTCATTTATTTAATCCTTTTTACGTTTTACTTGGTTTATGGTTCGTTCTTCTCGTACAGGTACACTTTCGTTTGATCCTGAAATTGAGAAGACAGCTCGCTGACTGAGACAACAGGCTAAGCGAAATAAGCAACGATCCTCGTCGCCTTTGTTTTCTGAAACAGATACAGTGTTTAATTTGGTTGAATCATCTAGCGATTTTGAAGAACAAGTGATGGATAGAGTTGCGCCTGCAGAAAGAACTCTTAGAGAGTTAGCTGAACCAGATTTGAATCAGCAACCGCTATGCATTCAATATGCGGATCTAGAGGAAAACTTTGAACTAAAATCTGGTCTTATTCATTTATTACCCAAGTTTCACGGTTTTGCAGGTGAAGATCCTCATAAATATCTCGAGGAGTTTCATGTTGTGTGTTCAAGCATAAGGCCTCAAGGTGTAACTGAAGAGCAGATTAAGTTGCGAGCTTTTCCTTTCTCTTTAGATAGGCTAGCTAAAGATTGGTTGTATTATTTGCCTCCTAGATTGATTACAACGTGGAATGACTTGAAGAAACAATTCCTCGAAAAGTATTTTCCTGCTTCAAGAGCTGCCAACACCAGAAAAGATATTTGTGGTATCAGACAACTTCTTGGGGAGACTTTGTATGAGTATTGGGAGCGATTCAAACAATTGTGTGGCAGTTGTCCTCAGCATCAGATTTCTGATCAACTTCTTATTCAATACTTTTATGAAGGACTTTCATTGATGGATAGGAGTATGATAGATGCTGCTAGTGGAGGTGTGTTGGTGAACAAGACCCCTACTCAAGCAAGGGAATTGATTTCAAACATGGCTGCCAATGCACAACAATTTGGCAATAGACAAGATCTCACTTCAAGGAAAGTGAATGGGGTAAGTACTTCTTCTATTGATCAATGTTTAGATAAACTTACCTCTCTTGTGGAAAAGTTTGTTGTAGGTAATGTGCAACAAGTGAAGACATGTGGCATTTGTTCCAATATGGGTCATTCAACTGATATGTGTCCTACACTTCAAGAAGAACCCTTCGAACAGCCAATGCAGTTGGAGGATTTCCGGGCATGCCTCAGAGGAGATATGATCCTTATGCACAAACATATAACCCAGGATGGAAGGATCATCCCAACTTCAGCTATAGAGTTAGGCCATCGGGATTTCAACAACAATACCCACCAAGACAACAATTCCAACCAGATTCTCCTCCTCGCCAAACTCCAAGTCAGGTATGTCTCTTGAAGAGATTGTTAAATCACTTGCAACTAACACTCAACAATTTCAGCAGGCAACTACAACAAGCATTCAAAATTTGGAGAACCAAATGAGCCAACTAGCAACTACAGTGAGCCGTTTAGAGTCTCCAGTATCAGGGAGATTGCCTTCACAACCTGAGTTGAATTCAAAACAAAATGCTAGTGCTGTCATCCTTAGAAGTGGGAAGGAATTGCAAGAGCCTAACAAGAAAGTGACAAAGCACTTGGAAAATGAGCTTGAGAAGGAGGAATTGATGCCTCAATCTCGAATCGCGAGCCAAAGAAAGCGAAACCCTTACCTGTGGTGATACCTCCTCCGTTTCCAAGTCGGTTTGCAAAATCCAAGAAGGAAGAACAAGAGAGAGACATCCTTGAGACATTTCGCAAGGTTGAGGTAAATATTCCTTTATTAGATGCTATAAAACAAATACCTCGTTATGCTAAATTTCTTAAGGAACTTTGTACTTCTAAGAGAAAGTTGAGAGGAGATGAAAGAGTTCATATGGGGGATAATGTTTTTGCCGTTCTCCAAAAGAAACTACCTCCTAAGTGCAAGGATCCAGGTATGTTTACTATCCCTTGCAAAATTGGTAGTGTTAGAGTTGAGAAGGCTATGTTAGATCTAGGAGCTTCTATTAATGTCATGCCTCGTTCTATTTATTCATCTTTGAATGTTGGTCCATTAAAAGAAACTGGCGTGATAATTCAACTAGCTGATAGGTCTAATGCATATCCTGATGGGGTGTTAGAAGATGTTTTAGTACAAGTTAATGAGTTGATTTTTCCTGCTGATTTTTATGTACTTGATATGGAAGAGGATAACTCCTCTAATTCTGTTCCAATTTTGTTAGGAAGGCTTTTTCTTAAAACTACTAGGACTAAAATGGATGTATATAAAAGGGACTCTTACTATGGAATTTGATGGAGAGGTTATAGAGTTCAATATGAATGATGCCATGAAATATCCTAGGGATGAACAATCAGTATTTTCTGTGGATGTTATTGATCATTTAGTGCAGGAAGTTTTTGATTTGAATGTTGAAAATTCATTAGTAGTTGCTTTAAACAACAGCTTGGGCCTCAAGGGATTACAAAAGGATGAAAGAGAGTTTGTTTTAAATTCTGCATTTCAAGAGATCATTTTTTAATTAAATTCTTTGAGAACTTTAACTCCTAATGTGTCTTATATTGAATTACCTACCTCTCATGCAAAACTTCTTCCTTCTATTTTGCAGGCACCGAAAATAGAGCTTAAACTGTTGCCGAGTCATCTAAAGTACCTATTTTTAGGAGATGGTGAGACACTTCCAGTGATCATCTCTTCAAAGCTTAGTGCTTTAGAAGAAGAAAAGCTTATAAGAGTGCTAAAGGATTGTAAAAAAGCTATTGGATGGACAATTGCTGATATTAAAGGAATAAGCCCATCCACATGCATGCATAGAATATTGTTGGAGGAAGATGCCAAGCCTTCGATACAAGCTCAACGCCGTTTGAATCCACTCATGATGGAAGTAGTGAAGAAAGAAGTTTTGAAACTTCTTGATGCAGGTATAATTTATCCAATTTCGGATAGCAAATGGGTAAGTCCGGTACAAATGGTGCCAAAGAAAACTGGTATAACAGTTGTTGAGAGTCCCGATGGTGAATTAGTATCCACCCGAGTTCAAAATGGGTGGAGGGTTTGTATTGATTTTAGAAAGCTTAATTCACTCACTAAGAAGGATCATTTTCCCATTCCTTTTATTGATCAGATGCTTGAACGATTGGCAGGAAAATCTCACTTTTGTTGTCTTGATGGTTATTCAGGTTTTCATCGATATCGATTCTTTGCAAGATCAGGAAAAGACTACCTTCACATGCCCTTTTGGAACTTTTGCGTACCGACGTATGCCATTCGGTCTTTGTAACGCCCCTGCCACTTTTCAGAGGTGTATGGTTAGCATTTTTTCAGACTATGTAGAGAATATCATAGAGGTATTTATGGACGATTTTACAGTTTACGCTAATTCTTTTGATGATTGTCTATATAATCTAAAAATAGTTCTTGAAAGATGCATTGAAACAAATCTTGTCTTGAATTATGAAAAATGTCATTTTATAGTAGATCAGGGTATTATTTTGGGTCATGTAGTCTCTGCTAAAGGAATTGAGGTAGATAAAGCTAAAATAGATGTTATTAAATCTTTACCTTATCCTACATGTGTCCGGGAAGTTCGTTCCTTTCTTGGTCACGCAGGTTTTTATCGACGCTTTATCAAGGATTTTTCGAAGATAGCTCAACCTTTATGTAAGCTTCTTCAGAAAGAAGTGGCATTTGATTTTGATGAGGCATGTAAGGCAGCATTTGATAAGCTCAAAGAGTTATTGACCTCATCTCCAATTATACAGCCACCTGATTGGAACCTTCCCTTTGAAATAATGTGCGACGCCAAGAATGCTTCTGTTGTTGGTCTTTGTTCTTGGACAAAGGGTTGGAAGAGCTGTTCATGTTATATATTACGCTTCAAGGACACTTGATAGTGCTCAGTACAATTACTCAACAACGGAAAAAGAACTTTTAGCTATTGTGTTTGCTTTAGAAAAGTTCCGTTCATATTTATTGGGTACTAAAGTGATTGTTTATTCTGATCATGCAGCTCTTAGATATTTGCTCGCCAAGAAGGAAGCGAAACCAAGACTTATCCACTGGATCTTACTACTTCAGGAGTTCAACTTGGAGATCCGTGACAAGAAGGGAGCAGAGAACTTGGTTGCAGACCACCTTGGTAGATTGACCTCGAGTGAAGAAGCAACACCTTTGAAAGATTATTTCCCAGATGAACATCCTTTTATAACTCAAGGTATAGTTCCTTGGTACGCTGACATTGTCAATTATTTAGTTACAAGAATACTACCTAGTGATCTAACAAGGGCTCAAAAAGATAAGATTAAAAGTGATGCTAAGTATTATGTTTGGGACGACCCGTACTTGTGGAAACATTGCTCTGATCAAGTAATTAGAAGGTGTGTATCTGAATCTGAAATTCCTTCTATTCTTTAATTTTGTCACTCATATGCATGTGGAGGTCATTTTGGTCCTAAGAGGACAGCATCTAAGGTGTTAGAGTGTGGTCTATTTTGGCCTTCTTTGTTTCATGATTCATATATGTTTTGCAAATCGTGTGAGAATTGTCAAAAGACGGGTAATTTAAGTCATAAGAATCAAATGCCACTTACTCATATTCTTGTGTGTGAAATATTTGATGTGTGGGGCATAGATATTATGGGACCCTTTCCCTCATCTTTTGGTAATGTTTACATTCTTTTAGCTATGGATTATGTTTCTAAGTGGGTAGAGGCTAAAGCCACCCGAACTGACAATGCTAAAGTTGTTGTAGAATTTGTCAAGTCTTATATTTTTACTAAATTTGGTGTACCGAGAGCGGTGATAAGTGATAGAGGCACTTATTTTTGTAATCGGATGGTGGAGGTTTTGTTCAAAAGATATCATGTCACCCACAAAGTGTCTACTGCCTATCATCCACAGACAAGCGGACAAGCAGAGATATCAAACAGAGAAATCAAGTCTATCCTTGAAAAGACGGTTAATCCAACTCGAAAGGATTGGAGCTTGCGGCTTGATGATGCATTGTGGGCGTATCGCACTGCGTATAAAACCCTTATAGGTATGTCCCCTTACCGTTTAGTATTTGGTAAGCCTTGTCACTTACCTGTAGAGCTTGAGCACAGAGCGTACTGGGCGGTTAAGCAATGTAATATGTGGATGGATGAGGCGGGAAAGCAGAGGAAGTTGCAGCTGCAAGAGTTGGAGGAGATTCGAAATGAGTCCTACGAGAGTTCGCGACTTTACAAGGAGAGGATGAAGACATTTCATGACAAAATGATTTGGAGAAAAGAGTTTTCTATTGGTCAAAAAGTTCTCCTTTTTCATTCGAAACTTAAACTTTTTCCTGGTAAATTACGCTCTCGATGGGTTGGACCTTTTATTGTTACTAATGTTTTTTCTCATGGTGCAGTCGAGATTCGAAGTCCTACCTCTGACAAAATTTTTAAGGTTAATGGTCATCGCTTAAAACCTTTTTATGAAGGTTTTTCAGTGAATATTGTGGAGGAAGTGGCTCTTGAGAGCCCTATTTATGGAGATTGAGGCATAAATATGTCTAGCCGAAGACATAAAACAAAGGCGCTTTTTGGGAGGCAACCTAAAGAATCTAATATTTATTTTAAATTTTTATGCATTTTTTTTTTGTTTTTGGTTTTGATTTAGATTGTTTAAATAATATCTATACTTATTTTAGCCAGAAGAAATTTTTTGTTAAGGCGTGCCCACGCCTTAACTAATAAGTACTTCTGCCTTTAGTTTATTACAGTATGTTATAAGGCGTGCCCACACCTTAACTAATAAGTATTTCTGTTTTTTATTTATTATAATAGGTAATAAGGCTTGCCCATGTGCTTAATACAAAAGTTCTTCTGTAATTTTTAAAATTTTAAGTGTTTATTGTAGCTTTTATTTTCTAGTTTTTATTTAAAAAAAATGCTGATTATGTGCTTCAATTTTCAGAAACCACAAGTCGTTTTCATCACTCTTCACAAACGATCTACAGTGCATCTCCACAATTTCCAGCCGCAACCCAGACCAGCAATCTTCACGAGTTCAAGCCGACCACGATCCACTCCATATTCTGCAAGTCAAGCCGCCTTCTCACGAACTCAAGCCGTGCACGCCATCCGCGATCGAACCCAGACCAGCAACCACCGTCCAGATCCGTTCCTACAGCAACCCGCGAGATCAATTGCGATCCGCGATTTCCAGAAGACCATCCGCGCCGATCCGCCCGTTCCCACAACCCGCGCGAGTAACTTGTCAAAAATCCAGATCCATCACGCCACGATCCAGCTGCACGACCCGCGTGCCCAACTCTCGGCAAATCAGACTACGTTAGCAGCCACGATCCACGAGCTCCAGCCGATCACGATCTGCAGTGCTGCTGGAAGCCTTTTCCTTCAGCCGAGCCCCTCTCCACGATCTGCGCACAAAACCCCAAATCTATCACAGCCGCACGATCCAGCTGCGAAATCACAGTTCATATCTGTTCTAGCCGTGATTCAAATCCGCTTCAAACCCGATCCGTCAACCCACAAGATTACAGCCATTCTCCAGAATCCAGTCCAGCCACCACTCCTCACGCTTGATCCGTTCCAGCAACCGCGCGTACCACTCTCAACAATTTATCACAGCTGTAACATCACCAAAACTGCCTACCACCTTAAATTCTCCTTCACCCCACACAAACCCGTGAGTTCTAACAATACCGAAGAGAAAAGCCACAACTTCCAAGTCACCAGCTTCCAAGTCACCAGCGGTTAAAAAGAAAACTGTCGCGACAAAATCTAAGGCTGCCGCTCCCGCCACCGTGTCATGGAACGCAGTTTCTAATTCGCGCCAAGCAGTAAAAAAGAGGGCGAAACATGGGAAGAGGAAAAGTGTTTTGCCGCTTGCTGAATCCAATCTCAGAGGGTGCCTCACATTCACCACTCAACAGGAGAAAGAAAGGTACAAAGATATTTCCAAGCGGCAAATACTTCCAGCTAAGTATATTCATTATCCGACTCTTGAAAAGTTGAATGTTAAGGAAAATTTTAATTCTTTAATTGATAAGATTGGTTTCCGCAAGTTTATCAATATTGAAGTTTTAGGTTATGTTGAATTGATTAGGGAATTTTATTCTACTTTTCAATTTAATATACCGGATGAGTTTACTTTACATACTCTGAATGTTATAAAGTTTAGGTTAATGGGACATAATTTTTCGCAATCAATCACAGATTTTAACCTAGCTTTAGGATTTATTGATGACGACTATTCTTTTAGTGATGAATATTTAGGGACAATTTGTGACTTTAGCGAAGAATTTGAGCCTTATCGTCTTTGGCATGATTTATCTTTGGATAACAAGGCCTATGACCCGAGTAAATCAAAGAGTTCATTTTTACATGATCTTGTTTTAAAATGTGTGCAACGATTTTTAGCATATAATTTTTTAGGGAAGAAGGACAACTCGAGGGTTTTCTCCAAAACTGAGTTTTATTTTATTTGGTGTATGTTGAATGATGTGAAGCCTAATTTAGGTTTTTGGTTAGCAGATCAATTTCAAAATGTGCTTAAAAGGTTTAGAACTTTATTTTTGGGTCCATACATAACTCTGTTAGCTGTAAACCTATGGGTTCTTGATCTTGACAATCATAATTTGCATTCTGCTTGCAAAAAGGAATTTTTGGATATACCTTTGTTTGAAAGAACAGGTGTGGTGGAATTCAAGGCGGGGAAATTCCAGTTTACTGAACCAGGACCCACTCAACTTCCAAAGAAGCTTTATGCTAGAAGTGGTGTTACCTCTGATGATGATGAGTTTGACGACGATACTGCTACCCCACTAACAATTCCTTCTACTTCTGTACCACCTTTGAGCACGCAGTTGGAGAAAATCGAGCACAAGTTAAACAAACTAGAGCAGAATTTGGGAGCGTTCTTCGAGAGCGTGGGATTTAGCCCACCATTTCCGCCAAGCCCATCGACGATATGGGGATAATTCAGGGACGTTTTCTTTGCCTTTAATCTTTTTGTCCCTATGCTTTATTTCGTTATGTGAATTGTGACTATCATACATTAGGGACAATGTATGTTCCTGATGTGGGGGAATGATTTTTGCAATATTATTGTTTGGAAGTGTTATTTTGTTGTTTTTGAGATGATTTTGAATAGCATTCTTGGTTGCGTCATTTTTTATTTTATTTTCTTCTTTTTTGAAGTTGTTTTTGTTCACTCTGCTCATTCTTGAATGATTTTGGAGTTAGAATTATTTTTCTTGGATATGAGTTGAGATGCATGAATAGATTCGAGTTTTGATTAGCTTGGTCTTGGTTGCTTAAATGAATAACTCACCACTATTGATAGTTGATTCATTTGATGAGTGTGCATGATTTGATGGCAAATTCACCAACTTTGAGAGGATTTGAGCTTATGAGCAACCACTTTGCTCTAATTATTTTTGTTGAGTGAATATCAATCTTAGTTTGTCTATTTTAGAACTTGCTTTGTTATGCATGTTGAAGCCGCATTACGGGATTTTATGCATTAAAATGATAAGGGCAAACCTCTTTCCATTTTTCTATTTTCACATTTCTTTTCTTTTTCTTCACTTGAAGATTTTTATTTGTTTTAATTTGTTACCTTTGTTTGATCCTTAACCATCTACTTCTCTCCATCTACTTACCCATTTACCTACTTTTTTAGCCTTAATTTGAGAAGATTTTTGAACTCATTGTTTGGATATATTTTGTTGCTTTTGCTACCTTGAATAAAAGTTTCTCAATTACATCAAGTTGTATTATGCTTGAATAAAATCGTGCAAGATGCATCGAGAAAAAAAAAGAAAAAAAAAATGATGAAAAAAAAAATGAAAAAAAAGATAAAAAAATGAAAAAAAAATGAAAACTCTTAGCGACTTGAGTAGCAATAAATTTTTTGATATCATCAGGTTCATTCAATGGGTTCATTCTTCTCATTTTGATCTCTTTTTCTTCCATAGACCTTTCTTTTTCATTCAATCCATTAGCCCCATTACAACCCTATTAAGACCCTTAGATTTTTGTATTTAATTCATGTTTTGTGGTTGAAATGTGATATATGAGCAAGCTTATGGTAATAGCATTCTTTAATTTGATTTGAGTGCATAAATGATACCCTAAACACTTTGAGTGCATGTAGTGAAATCAATGAGAGGGCTATTAAATTTTGTTGCATTTGGATTTTGAAAAGATTGTCTTGGTGGTTGAGTGACTTTATGCTAGCTTCTGAGATTCTATGCTTTGAAATCCTTGTCTCTTGAATGTTGATTGACTCAAATCCTTGAGGTGCGCTTGCTTAAGACTGTTTTTGGATGAGTTGGAATGAGAATTGAGGGAAGATTTGGGATTATTCTTGAGTTATATGCTTGAGGACAAGCATTATCTTGGTGTGGGGGAATTTATTATAGTGCATTTCATGCACTAGTTTTCATTGTTTACTCCCTTTATATCAATGTTTTGCACTTAATAGTTGTGATTTACTTGTGTTTTATTTTTATAGGTACAATTCTATTGATTAGTGCTAAATTGAGCTACAAGATGATGTTTAAGGATGAATTGACTTCCTAGAGAAATTCTCGATTTCAGAAGAAGTTTATTGATAAGGCGTGGGCGCGTGACAATCAATTTCAAAAGAAGTTTGTTGATAAGGCGTGGGCGCGTGCTATCAACCGCGGACTTGACGTTTTTATTTTAACGTGTTTTATCTTTTTATTACTCTTGTAAGTTTAGATAAGATTTTAGATATTTTTATCTTTATCCTTTTTAAGAGAACTATAAAAAGAGGAGTTAAAGAGGGATTATAGGAGAATTAGAATTGGATTATTAATTGTTTTTATCTTTTTTAGGGTTTTCTCTTTTTCTCCATGAGGAACTAAACTTATTTTTCTGGTTGAAGGTTAATGAAGCTTTGATTCACCATTACTGTGAGATCTTTCTTGTGCTTTTAATTGTTTTATTGCTTTTTGGGTATTTGTTTATTCTCTGAATTATTGTCATGATTATCTTTGTTAATTAGATAATTGGCCACTATTTAATTAAGGAGAGATTGGCTATTAGAGTGTCTCAGTAGCTATAACCGGTCTATTCATAAGCAGTAATGATTTATAATTGTATCGATGATCAGTAATCGAATCAAAACTGAATTAATTCCTTCAACCAGAGTTTTTTCATTTTGAATTACACCTTTAATTTGCATTCTTATTAATTTAAATTGATTTTCATTATTTTCAACAATCCCCCAGTTTACATTTTCATTTTTAAAAAGGATTTAATAATTACCAATCTCTGTGGACACGACCCTGCTCAATCACTATATACAATCTTGTTTAGAGTATGTATTTATATTTGCTGGCTTCGACACCCACCAACATTATAAACCTCAACATAAAAATACCGCAATCACCACTTCCAAGCTTTTGTTGTGGCACATATTTAACGATTCTTAGTTTTCAAAAGTTGGTACTCTGTGGCTCAGGTCAATTGTTGTAGAATCTAACATCTTAAAACCATTGAGAGAAGATAACTTTAAATGGCATGAATTAACGTAAGTACATTTTTTTGTCGCGAAATGTCACTAACGAGTCATAAATTTGTACCCCATTCGCGCGAAGGTTGGCTCGGGCCAGTGCCCAATGATCGCCGACCAGATTTATAGGGATGAATATCTGCATACAAAAAAGGTCATAAATTTATCATATTTTATATGCCTAAAATCATTAAAAAAAATAGTTCACAAGATTGAGTAGCAATATGAACCACGTCAATGTCCGTAAACTATTTCGACATTATATCTTCCCGCTCATCAATATAACTGTTAAAATTGTTGCTATATTGTAATAAATAGACATCACAATCACCATTATTCCATAAACTTCTTCAAAACACCCAGTACATATATTATACGAGGATTAACAAATTAACAAGACTTCAAGATATTATAAGATAAGAAATTATAATAAATGATTAATTAGTTCGTAAACTCATTACCTAAAAAAAGGTGTTCGTATGCATGATCCACTGAAGTAAGACATTTGGATACTATCGTTACTTCTCATTATTCAAGTAGAAATATAAATGAATATGTTGTTGATAAATAGAAACAAATCAATTTATAACAACATTTTACATAAAAAGTAAGATGAACAATAGCTCAATATTTTCACCACTAAGAGTATCTCTAAAAGACTCTTCAAATAATATTTTACTTCTTATTTGAAAAGTCATATCAATATTAAATACTCCAAGAAACACGTTAATTTGGATTCTTCAAATAAGATTTGTTTCTCACTCTCCAATATTGGCGAGTGAGTTTCTCCCTTTTCTATTAATATTTTATTATTATTTATTGAAAAGATAATACTACTATAATTATTATTTATATTTCCTTTCAAAAGGGTAACAACAATTTAACAACTATTGATTAAAATAATACTAACTTTTTCTTATTTGATGAGTCTTTTGGAGAAGATTGTATTTTCTATCCTTTTATTTGCCATATGAGTAAGCAAATTGATATTTGAAGAGTAAATTTTGAATATTCTTTTAAAGATGCTTTAATAACACTAACCTTGTCACCAAGCCACCCTACTTAATATTTTTCGGACCGTTGGATATTTTGAATATTTTGAATATTTTTAGGACCGTTGAATAGGACGATCCACAATAATCCTGTCAGCAAACCACTTATTAAAATCCTCAGATAGCCTTGGATCTTCAAGGCCCCTCCACGAATTTATATCCACACTCGTTTTTTCATCAATCTCATAGTTCGTTATTTCAAGTAGGGGAAGAGACCTAACGTTCCTAGCTCTCTTAAAAGGAGGAATTAAGTAAGAAATGCTAAAGACATATGATGATCTGTACGGATGTCCAAACTTACTTACATCAGGAAGTGTCTTCGTTAGAATATGCACACTGTCACCATTTACGTCCCCATCGAGACTACAATGACATAAGGTGTGATCATCATGGTTGACAACATCATTGTACAGACCATAGTCATCCGAAACCTGTCAATTCACCAATTACAAAATATTAAATTAATATCGGATTTGAAACTAAAAAAAATAATTGCAGCATATGATTAGCCATGGTCATCTAGGGCTTATCAATTAGCTAAGATGAACATATTAAACTAATATCCAATTTAAAACTAAAAGAACTCAATTGTTACTTGTTAAACTTGCTTACCACATACAACCGTTCAATCGGAGAATCACCGTATGAGCACTTAAAGAATCATCACTGAACAAAGCCATAAATCTCATGACTGCTTCTCTATACTATTGTTGTTCTCTTCGCTCTGCCTGAAACTCCGACCTTAGTTCATGAATGGAACATTCAATCTTATCTATCCGTTGAATGAAATAATCATAACAAAATTTTGTCCTCTCCTATTATTATAAAATAAAAAAATAATGAGAGAGCGCTAAAATCAAATATATTTGACCAAAAAAATAATCTTTTAAATTAAAAAGTAACCTTTAAATTCGATGTGTCATCAGAATTATTTACGGATTCGTAATGTTCATCAGCAGAAAGCTCATCCTCAACAGGATTCTGATGTACCTGTGTTGGGCTCGTGGTGTCGTAATCCTTCTCTTTTGTAATTGGTGGCGCGTTGATTGAAGGATGATGTTACACAAAATAACATTCAAAATGAGTAAATACCAAGGCAAAAAAATTCGAGTTTTGACTATCTTTTAAATTGTACTACAATACACTAAGGGATACCCATATCACGGACCCAACTTGAGATATATGGTATGTAATTCTCCACACTTTTCTAATATTTTGAGGCTTTTTCCTTTTCATTTGGTTTGATAGTTTGTAAAGTATTTCCCTATTGTAAAGAATACCACATTTTAAGTTGATGTAATTATTTAGTATTTAGTAATATGAAAAGTAGCTATATACAAAAATACATATATATTACTTATAAGATGAGAGTTGTCATTCATATATGAATATAGCTCAGCAAAGTTTATCTTAGAAGATTCTATGGGCTTCCATTGTACAATTTGAGGAATCTTCTTTCCGATTTTCACAATCCATTCTGATGGCAATCCTCCAATCGCCTCAAAAATCCATGCCTACATCAAGGAAAGATATAAAGTCATAAAACATGTCATTAACTATTCATTATTACAAAAAAAAGTCATAAAAAAAAATTTCTCCACATATGTGCGCTCCAGATGTAAAACCGTAAACATTGTATTTTTCAATGTTATGCTTTGGTTTATCTGCTCAAGCCTTCTTAAATTTTGTGGCTTTTCCATTCAATGCATTGTCAAGACTGTCATATATCATTTCTCACGACAAACAACCCCACGGATGACTTTGAAAGTGATCAATCTCCTCAACCTCGTTAAGTAACGAAAATTAATTTAACAATGATCTTTTCTTCCATTTAGTACTATGTCAACAAAGTAAAACAGAGCAATCTTTAGTGCATCAGTGTCATCCATAGCCTCAAAGTCTAAGTCCATAAATTTATTTTGAACTGTCTATGATAGTAAAACAGAGCAATCTTTAGTGTATCAATGTCATCCATAGCCTCAAAGTCTAAGTCTATAAATTTGTTTTGAACTGTCCAGGATTTATCTTGCGAAACAAACAACCGAAATACTCGTTAAGTAATATGTGCATCATCTTTTGTTTTTTCAATACGACATCTTCGCCAAAGCAAAGTCCTGTAACTAGGCACCATTCTCTAACTGATAAGCGTATCAAATTCTCACCAATTTGAAACTACATTTGATTTTTTTTGTTACATTCTCCATGGAACACTTGCCTGAGTAACGCATAAAGGAGACCTTCGGCACTCTAGGAAATGCTCAAATATGTCATCCTTGAACAATTTCAACTGTTGTTTTGTTAATTTTTCTCGAATTACTTTTACAACTGTGTCTGATTTACACATACTCGTGATATACCTGGGGAAGTGATCATCATAAGGTATTTTCATCATGCCTAGTTCATTTGTCGATTCAGGTGGATTATGCTTTGTTATTTTTGAATTCTCCATTTATCTGATATGGAAAACAAAATTAAATTATTATATTATACAATTATATGTTAATAAATCCACAACATTAACAACAACACAAAAAATTAAAATAAAAAAAAACAATCGTGTGGTGGAACAGGGTGCTAATCGCACAATGGGCGAGCGACAAGCGCCTGTAGTGTGCACGCACTGCGTGCAACGTTCGTTTGTCGCATGCGCACATTGGTGCAATGTGTGCCTGTAGCGCACACTATGTGCGACGTACGCCTATCCCACAAGTGAGCTACATGTGATGTGCACATGTCGCACTCACTAGCTACGTGCAATAGGAGCCTCTCACGCGCTAGTGATACAAACGTTGGCCTCATGTTCCATTTTTTTTTCCAATCACTAAATTTACTCTTCATCACACTTGGTATATAAAAAATAATACACATAACTCAACAAATCCCCCATCACACCTTCATTGTAGAAAAACTAAACATAAACTATCTAAGTGGAATTTCATCAAACAGCTAATGTGCAATAGTTGTGACTCATCATTCTAACTAAATTTTTTTTCATCATACCACTCTAACAACCTGTAATCACCTATAATCTCAATTAAATTTACTCAAATAATTATGAAATGTTGAAATTTGCTTACCTAGGGTTTGAGTTTTTTTCAATTTCTTGGATCAGTTTCCAATTTGGATAGATTCCAATGGATTCGATTGGTATTTTAGTTCATCGTAGCTGTTGCTATCACCGTTGCCGTCTCCGGTCACCAGTCGCTGTTCTCCGTTCACGAGCAACAGTTTGGAGTGTGGCTAAAGAGAGCTTGGAGCGTGGAAATATGGAGGGTAATTTGGGGTAAAAAATTGTGTTTTGGCTATTTATGATATAAAAAATTAAGAAGGTTAAATTTAAAAAATAAAAAAAAAATTAGGTTATTTCTGTAAATTTCTCCTAACTCGAGGTATAGTGCTTGCTAAAAGTAAAAAGAAAAAGAAAAGTATACTAAATAGTAAACGAATGAAAATATACATTTAGCTGGAGACATACATAAAGATAACTAAAATTACGAAATCAATTCAGTAACTCTCTTGTAATAGTAATATGTATACAGCACATATGGAGTTCAGACTTCAGAGAATTGGTTTAATTAATGGTACTTAAAAATAACTTTAAATCAAATGATAATTTCCCTATTTTAAAGTATTAACCCTTCATTCAGAAGAGGAGGAGGTGCCATCAAATCAAATTATTGAACAATTGAAAGATTGGGTTCACGGGCTTGAAAAATTGTTGGGCAAGTGGAAAGTGGCAAGGCAAAACGGATGAAAAATGAGCACTTTCTTTCTCTTTCTTCTTGTAAATTAAGTGGAGGGTCCCCTGCAGATTCAACAGATGGACGAGCGTCACGGGTGCAACAATGGTTACTTAAAATAATAAAGAACTTACGTAAGTGGACCAAAATTAAAACTCCCAAGGAGGAAGCAAGAAGGAATGTAAGGCGACAAAATTAAATTAATTGTTTAAAGCAGGTACAGCTTGAACAGAAAAAATTTTCTCCCTCCCAGCTAGCCCTCCCATCGCATAAAACATTCATTCTGTGTCATAATTTTATGAGTCACTAAAACTATTATTTGAATAACATATAACGTTCTATTTGTAAATCAATTAAATCAAAATATTAAATATTATTAATGTATGAGTTCGTCTATTTTACAATGTTATAAGTTACAACTGTGTCACAAATTCTTTATTATTTGTCATAAATTTATCATTAGACTTCTTAAGCATCTCAAGTTTTGCGTTATAAAACATAATGGAATGAAAAATATTTTCACGATATTGAAAAACTTATGACAATTGTAACATGTAGCAATCGTTAGGCAATATTTTTCACATATTATAAATCTAAACTTAACAATATATATATATTTTTTCTCTCGTACGAATATTTTCATTTTTATTTTTATGCAGATACATTTTTTAAATATAAAATTTAAAAGAATTAGTTTTTAACTCATATACGTATTGATTGTTTTGTTTTTCTAATTGCCAGACACTTCAAATTAAATATATTTACGGTTGAACTTTTGACTTCTTGTTTTCGTAATAAGATATCAATCAATTGAATTATCTTTGAATTATGACAATAAACAACTTAATCCAAAATTTTGAGGTAAGGATCCAATGCTAATATTGAAAGTTGTTTGGACTAACAGATCCTAATTTGTGGCTTAAAATAAACCATTGTTTTGGTCCCCATAAAGGTTAAAAACAAAGAACTGATAAGTCTTTTGACAAGATGAAGCAGTGATAGGGAGTGGTGGTGAATTTAAAATTGTAAAACGATTGTGAGTTTTGAACCACTAACTTTGTTTCCATATGATTCCAGCCACAAATTAAATGGCACTGGGACCATTGCTTACTCTTTTGCCTCTTTTCTATTTCTCTATTTTCTAATTGCAATGGGCTACGCATACATCCAAAACTCCGTGAGTCTGCTAACTTTGTTTCCTAGAATTTTGCTTGAAATTAAGAGATTCAATGGAGAAAGATAAGCCGCATCCCAATTGTGAAGCTGACTGTTTACTAACATGGAGCAGTACTCATAACCAAATATTTTCGGAGCCTCTACTGGGAAAGTGGAAGCAATCTTGGTGACAATGTTAAAAGTGCTTATTTCACAAGCCATTATGGCATAACTCTAGATGGTAAGAGTTACGTACAAATAATCATCCAAAATAAATAACTCATGGTGTTTTTCAATTTGTATTATAACTTTATTACTTTAACAAATAGATAATAATATTTTTTTTTTTGTTCATGAATTTACTTTATTATAAGACCATTTTTTTTTTCCGTCGAATATATATAATGTTATTTGTGAAAGCCAGCCAGCGAAGACGCATAAACTTTACAACGAGAAAACCAAGAGATATTGCACGAACCGTACCACGTGAAACTATGCAATTCTCCATGAAAAAAAAAAAAAACCTCATAATACGGCAACAACAGCAGCACGTGAACCATATAATAATCAAATACGTGTCACTGTTAATTCAAATGAAGCCATACATAATTTCTTTTTTTAACAAAATTCCAAAACTATGGATTAGACAAAGTAACTACAAGCTCAGATTTAATGGTATTATTAATATTTTTTTCACTTAAAAACAGCACACAAATTGAGCTTTATAGAAAATGCGTGCTTGTTGAGCAGACAAAAATTAGCTTGAAAGAAGAAACACAATCAAAAACAGAAGGAAAAACAAAAAAAATTTGCTTCAATGGAGAAACAAGGTGGGTGTGAGATTGAAGCAATTGGTATTAACTACAATATCTACACGCAAAAGAGCGGAACCCCTTTTAAAATCTTCACTAAAAACCAGCTAAATGACGATCATCATGCACAAGAAGAGCTATCAAAGCTTGAAGAAGCAGCTGATAGTGATGGAGTCAGGCGCGTTTTGGATGGCGTGAGCTGCAAGGCAAAGCCCTGGGAGATTCTCGCCATTGTTGGGCCAAGCGGCGCTGGAAAATCTTCATTGCTTGAGATTCTAGCAGGAAAGCTCACTCCACAAAGTGGTTCCATTTTTGTGAATGGAAACCCCATTGACAAAGCTCAGTTCAGAAAAGTTTCTGGCTACGTCACCCAGAGGGATACCCTGTTTCCTTTACTTACAGTTGAAGAAACCCTCACGTTTAGCGCTAAGTTGCGTTTGAGGCTGCCACAAGCTCAGCTGCGGGCTAGGGTTAAGTCACTTGTCAAGGAACTTGGGCTGGAGCATGTAGCCATGGTTCGTGTTGGGGATGATAGGGTTCGTGGCATCTCCGGCGGAGAAAGGCGGAGGGTTTCTATTGGATTTGATGTTATACATGATCCGAAGGTGTTGATTCTTGACGAGCCAACTTCAGGTCTTGATAGCACAAGTGCCTTGCAGATTATAGATATGCTTAAGGTTATGGCTGAAACTAGAGGAAGAACAATAATTCTAAGCATTCATCAGCCTGGTTTTCGGATTGTGAAGATGTTCAATTCAATTCTGATGCTGGCTAATGGCTCGGTTTTGCATCATGGCACGGTGGATCTGTTGAGTGTTAGCTTGAGAATGATGGGGTTGCAGTTGCCTATGCATGTCAATGTTGTTGAATTTGCCATTGAATCAATTGATTTTATCCAAGAGCAGAGAAAAATTCATCAAGAAAATCAACCACAAATGATGTTACCAGCCACACAAAAACAGAAGAAAGCAGAGGAAGGCGAGAGCAGAAGTGGTAAGTTCACTTTGCAACAGCTTTTTCAGCAATCAAAAGTTGTTGATGAAGAGATTGTGAATGTGGGGATTGAGATTCCTATAGATTTTGCAAACTCAAGATTTAAAGAAACCATAATTCTCACTCACAGGTTCTCAAAGAACATTTTCAGAACCAAGGAGTTGTTTGCATGCAGAACAATTCAGATGCTGATTTCTGGGATCGTTTTGGGATCAATTTTTCACAATGTTAAAGATGATTTAACAGGAACTGAAGAAAAAGTTGGTCTTTTTGCATTCATTTTGACATTCTTGTTATCTTGCACAACTGAAGCTCTGCCCGTATTTTTACAAGAGAGGGAGATTCTAATGAAGGAGACTTCATGTGGCAGCTACAGAGTTTCATCATATGCCATAGCTAATGGGCTTGTTTATTTGCCATTTCTACTCATCTTGGCAATTTTATTCTCAGTTCCTTTATACTGGATTGTGGGGCTAAACCCAAATTTCATGGCATTTTCCCACTTCTTATTGCTGATTTGGTTGATTCTCTACACAGCAAATTCAGTTGTGGTTTGTTTCAGCGCTTTGGTGCCAAACTTCATTGTTGGGAACTCAGTGATTTCTGGCGTAATGGGTTCATTCTTTTTGTTCTCTGGATACTTCATATCAAAGCATGGAATCCCAGATTATTGGATTTTCATGCATTATATTTCATTGTTTAAGTACCCATTTGAACAGTTTCTGATAAATGAGTTCTCAAATTCGGACAAGTGCTTGCAGTATATATTTGGAAAATGCGTGGTGAAAGGAGAAGATGTGCTGAGAGAAGCAGGTTATGAAGAGGAGAGCACTTGGCGAAACTTGGTGATAATGGTTGGTTTTATTTTGATTTACAGGTTTATTTCTTATGTTATTCTTAGGTTTAGATGCTCTCAGAAGAGTTTCGGAAGAGCTCTTGTTTGAAGAAAATGATGAAACTGAGACTCCTTTTTCTCTGTTTCTTTCTCTCTCTCACGAGAGTTGACAGAATGGTTCACATGTCTGGATTTTATTTGCGATGGCGCCAAAAGAGGAACAAAAGTTCAACAATAAAGAAATGTGATATCTACCAAATATTGTATTATTTATTCCCAAAAGAAAGAAGAAAGAGTACTAACTGTTACAGATATAAAACTCTCTTATGTTTGCCAGAATCACTCTTTTATTTTTTACTATGCTTCAGCTCACAACAATGCTCTTAATGATATGAGCTTTCTGATAATGCTTTGATAGGTAGCTCATGGATGTAAATTTTGCTTTCTTGCTTGCTCTTGTCTAGTTGAAGAAACAATCATGCTTTTGTGTCAGAGAACAAAATTAGAAACAACGAAGAAGAACTTATGCAATGGCAGCATCAACTTGAAAATCTATTTGGCAATCTGAGGTTGAATTGGAACCGTTCTGCTCCTCATAAGCCTCGTTGTCACTAGCATTTGGAACATACCCAACTCTCTTCATTTGTCGTGTGAGCATTTTCAAGACTAAATAGATTTCTTTATTCAGAGGATGCCTCTTATCTTTCACCATGAATACGTTAACATGGCCCTGTATCTCAATCCAACTACAACCTGGTTGTTTGACTACTCCTCGTTTCCTCATCAATTTCCTGACTCTTACGACATCACCCCATCTTCCGAGCTCAGCATACAAGTTTGAGAGGAGAACATAAGGACCAGAGTTGCTAGGCTCGATTTCTAAAAGCTTCTTTGCAACGTATTCTCCTAACATTATGTTGCGATGAACTTTGCAGGCAGCAAGCAAAGACCCCCAGATAACAGCATCAGGCTGCATTGGCATCGCCTCTATTAAATTCTTTGCTTCATCTAAGCAACCGGCTCGACCAAGTAAATCGACCATACAAGTATAATGGTCCTTCAGCGGTGCCAAACCATGTTCCTTGCTCATTGAGGAAAAGTACTTTCGTCCTTCTTCAACCAAACCAGCATGGCTACAAGCACAAAGAACACCAATCATCGTGACATGGTCTGGTTTCTCTCCACATAACAGCATTTTCTTGAATAATCCAAGAGCCTCTAACCCATAACCATTTTGTGCACAGCCTACTATCATGGCGTTCCATGAAACCCAATCTCTTTCCACCATAGTTTCAAAGATCTGGCACCCGTCTTCAACTGATCCACATTTCATGTACATATCTATGAGAGAATTCCCCACAAAAATATCAGCCTCTTCTCCAGACCGAAATCGAAGTCCATGCTTCACAACATGAGTGTGAGCCTGTCTGCCAAGTTGCAAATCGGCAAGGTTTGCACAAGCATTGAGTAGATTCCCAAATGTGTAGTGGGTTGGACAGACTGACTCTCTCTTAAGAAGGCGAAAGAGTCCAAGTGCCTCTTCATTTTCCCCATTCTGTGTATAGCCTGCAATGAGTGCATTCCAAGACACTACATTCCTTTCCATCATCTTTGTAAACATTAATCTTGCAGATTTTACACTAGATGCCTTTGCATAGCCACTTACCATAGAGGTTTCAGACACCACATTCCTAATTGGCATCCTATCAAAAACACATCTAGCTTCATTAATTTTGCCGCATTTTGCATACATATCAACCAATGCATTTCCCAAAACAAGATCATTCCTTAACTTCTCACACTTCATAAGGCGGGCATGAATTTGCAGACCTTCTTTCAAGGCTGCCAAGCTTGCACAAGCACTAACAACACTAGCTAGCGTGACCTCATCTGGTTCAATGCCAGAAGCCATCATTCTCACAAAAACTTCAAGAGCATCACTTGCAGGCCCATTTTGTTCATAACATGTAATTAAGGTATTCCAAGAGACAATGTTCCTTTCTCTCATCCCATCAAAGACACGTCGAGCACAACTCACACGCCCACATTTACCATACATATCAATGAGAGCTGACCCCATATAAACATCCAACGAATACCTCAATTTCAATAATAAAGCATGGATCTGGGTACCCATTTTGAAGTCCATTAACCCTGCACACGCACTAAGAGCACTACCAAAAGAATATTCATTAAGAGCAAAATTTTCGCTGTGCATATTGACAAAATAACCCAAAGCTTCATCGAATCTATCATGTTGAGCAAACCCAGATACCATAGAATTCCAGGAGCACTGATCACGCTCAGGCATTGAAACGAACAACCTAGAAGCATCATCAATAAAACCCCATTTCAGTAAACCAGTAATAATCGAATTCCAAGTGAAAACATTCTTGTTGGACATTTTATCAAACACTTTGCGTGCACCATACAAACAGCCACATTTTCCATAAACGTCAATGAGTCTGTTCTGAATAAAGATTTCCGACGAGAACTGAGACTTGATGATACGAGCGTGGACTCTACGGGTGTCGCTGACGCTTTTTGATCGTAAGCAAGAGTCCAGGAGCTTTGCAAAAGGTGATGAATCAAGAAAAGCGAGATCACCCACAATTCGTTTAACCAATCTCTGTGTTGCCATTCCATCATCGTGAGCTTGATGAAGAAGAAATCAAGTGAAAGGGCAATACGCCGCTCTTCAATCTCCGTTGCCTTTCAAATGACGGAGCTCTCCCGCCTCATTTTAATGGTTTGTTAGAATGGTTGAGTTCGGTCTAAATTTAGGGTGGGTTTACTTGTCGGTTTTGGCAAAACATATAATTTTAAGTAGGGTTGGCAAAATCCCGGGCCGGGTCCGGGTATTGCAATACCCGGACCCGGCCCGGGTGCCAATTTTTTTTTCCGGGCCGGGTATTTTCAGCCCGGTACCGGGCCGGGTTTTAATCCGGGTACCCGGATTTTGTATTTTTTAATATTATAATATATTTTTTTTTTTGCAATTTTATTTGTAATTTTATAAGTTTTAAATTTATTTTAATAAAATTTAACATGAAATTATAAACTTTAATTGTTTAAAAATTTATATTTTTGTAATAAATGAGTCAAATAAATATAAATATTTAAAAAAATATATATTTTATAATTTTTTTTAATAAAATCCGGGTTCCGGGCCGGGTTCCGGGTTTATCAAATAATACCCATGCCCGGCCCGCCTTCACACCCGGGCCGGGTATTACCCGGACCAAATCACCCGGGTCCGGGCCGGGTCCGGGCCGGGCGGGCTTTTTTGCCACCCCTAATTTTAAGTGAGGCCATGGTAATTTATAATAGTCAATTCTAATATATATATATATATATATATATATATATATATATATATATAAAAGAATACGAATCATTTTTGTTTTAATTTTTTCAATTCAAATAAATAATTTATTATAATTTTTATTTTTATTTTTATTTTAATATATTTTGATTCTTACTCATCTGATTCATAAATGTAAATACACCATTATTATAAAATAACATACTATGATTTTATTGATTCTATCTCTTTATTTATTTACAAATGTTAATTCAATTCTAATGTTTATGTAAGTCATCAATTCACCCCTCCCTTCGTAACTCAATGAGTTGGTACCTCAAAAAATAGCAGTAATTTTTTCTTCAATGTCATTAGTGAGAGTCCATTTTTAAATTTGATTAGTATTAAAAATTATATGTTTATTAAAGGATAAAAATGTTATTTTGTACATATATTATGATTTATATTTGTGTTTATGTAATATATTAAGAATTATTAATTATGTTTTAACTATATCTACTTTTGTGTATTTTTGTATGTTTATTAGGTAAAATATTAATTTCACATAATTCAAGGCTCCAAACAGGAAAATGAATGTCAAATTTATATTCTGGAGGTTCGAAAACCTCAGGATAGGTCAAGACCGGCTTCAAATTCAGCTTTTAGAAGGAAAATTGACTTTTTCAGTTGACCAAGCATTGATTGGATGATAAAATGAGTTTACAATAGACATGAATGCATTGTATAGCTGTCAATTTTGACTAAATCTCAGCTGTTCATAATTCAATGGTCAAGATTGTGCCACGTGGCAATAGTTGGTGAAACAAGTTGAAGGATCCGAATCTTTATATTTGAGTCAACCTAATCCACCCATTGACTTGCCAAATCTCAACTGTTCTTTGATCAAATCGGACGTTTCATATAATGTCACGTGTAAGATTGACTTTTAAAGTTTGACCAGCCATTGGATCTTGATCTAATGGTTGTGTGGAGTGCATGCATCAAGCTTATCATAGATCGCAAAGCACTGGATTATGAATTTATTTCTCTATAAATAGAGTCTCATTTTTGTGTTTTTAATCATTCATTTTCTTCTCAAATTCTCTCAATCCCCTTGTAATCCTTTTTGCTAGGTGTGTTTTAATATTTTTTATAATTATTTTCATAAATAAATATTAATTTTATTTTCAATTTTAGTTGTTTTACTTCCTTTTTAATTATGAGTAATTTAATTTTATGAATTATTTTTATTTCAATCATGCTTAGTTAAATAACAATAGTTTAGGTAAGGTGAAACTCTTGAGAAATAAATATGATTTAATCAAATTCTGTTTTTAATTATATAAATTAAATTATTTTCTAATTAATTTTATGCATATTTTATATTTTGAAATTTTGATTTATTGTAGACAAAAAAATAGATTTTGGTACAATAAATTCTTAATAACTTAATATAAGATATGGTAACATGGTATTTTGATTTATCGTAGATAAATTAAATTTTGGTACAATAAATACATAATCTATAATAAAATTAAATTTTATTATTATTTTCCCATTAATTTTATTATGGATTAAGTATTTATTGTGCCAAAATTTAATTTGTTTACAATAAATCAAAATACCATGTTACCATATCTTATACTAAGATATTAAAAATTTATTTTGCCAAAATCTATTTTTTTGTCTACAACAAATCAAAATTTAAAAATATAAAATATGTATAAAATTAATTATAAAATAATTTAATTTATATAATTAAAAATAGAATTTGATTAAATCATATTTATTTCTCAAGAGTTTCACCGTACCTTAACTATTATTATTTAACTAAGCATGATTGAAAAAATAATTCGTAAAATTAAATTCTCATAATTAAAAAGGAAATAAAACAACTAAAATTAAAAATAAAATGAATATTTATTTATGAAAATAATTATACAAAATATTAAAACACACCTAGCAAAGAGGATTACAAGGGGATTGAGAGAATTTGAGAAGAAGAAGATGATTAAAAACAAAAAAATGAGGCTCTATTTATAGAGAAATAAATTCATAATCTAGTGTTTTACGGTCCATGATAAGCTTGATGCATGCGCTCCACACAACTATTAGATCAAGATTCAACGGCTGGTCAAACTTTAAAAATCAACCTTACACGTAGCATCATATGAAACGTCCGATTTGATCAAAGAACAGTTGAGATTTGGCAAGTTAATGGGTGGATCGAGTTGACCCAAATACAAAGATTCAGATTCTTCAACTTGCTTCACCAACCACTGTCATGTGGCACGATCTTTGCTATTTAATTATGAATGGCTGAGATTTAGTCAAAATTGACAGCTATCCAATGCATTCATGTCTATTGTAAGCTCATTTTATCATCCAATTAATGTTCGGTTAACTAAAAAAGTCAACTTTGCTTTTGAAAGCTAAATTTTAAGCTGCTCTTGACCCATCTTAAGGTTTTCAAACCTCCGGAATCCAAATTTGACCTTTATTTTCTCATTCGGAGCTTCAAATTACATGAAATTAATATTTTACGTAATAAATATACAAAAATACACAAAATTAGATATAGTTAAAAAATAATTAATAATTTTTAATATATTACATAAAGACAAATATAAATCATAATATATGCACAAAATAACATTTCTATCCCTTCATAAACATATAATTTTTAATACTAATCACACCTCCCAACCAGCTTTTACTATTCTCTAGCAATTAATGCGTTATATTAAATTAAGATTTATAAAATTCACATGCAAGTTAATAATTATTCATCTAACCTCTAAATTATCAAATAAATAAACTCTCCCAAATTTCTTTAACTTTTTGTCGTTCACTCATTATCTAGGACATCACCAAATATTCTTTTGTGCTCAAGTAATTAATAATATACTTATAAGGCTTTATTAAAAGAAAACAACATTTTCGTTCTAAAATTCATTAGAAACTCTATCTTTAGACAAAAGATTATTCACATATATTTTAAAATATTATATTTTTAACCCATGTAGCGAGCTTTAGGCTAGTGACTTCTAAACCAATTAGCCTTATGGCACTAGGTGTTGAAACCCCCATACGGACTTAATTACTTGGGTTTTTATAAATAAGTAAACAATATATATATAACCCAGGTAGCGAGCTTTAAGACAATGACTCCCAGACCAATTGCCCTTAAAGCACTAGTTGTTGAAACACCCTTTAGATATAGCAAAAGTAGACATTCAATTTTTTTCTTTTTTTCTTTTTCTCTTTTTTTTCTTTTTTTTAAATATACATTTTCTACTACCTTAAATATCATATCTAATAAATTAAAAGAACTAAATGTTACAAAACTTTAACTTACAACCCACTAATATGTGTCGCAGTATGTGTGTAAAATGATTTAATAATACATGTTAAATGAGTAAACAAAATGACTTAATAACCAATTGGAGTAGTTTTTTTCTTCAATGTCGTTAGTTAGACTGGGAGATTACATTTTTAAATTAATCTTAATAAACTTCTCAGGTAAACTATAAATGTACACCTTAGACTCTAATATATTTATAAAATACAACAAAAAAAATATTATATATACCTTTCTAAATTTTTTATTATTATGATTGTACTACATATAGTTGTAAAGTTTTTATTTTTACCATATTGATATCGAGCTAGATTAGGTTGGATTTTATTTTTTATATATTGCTTTGGTTAAATTAGATTTCGATAAGTGATTGGATCGGATTAAATACCGAATATAAAAGCCAGCTTTAATTGGATTGGATTTGAATTTGACAAAAACTATTGGATTGAATCATTGAATAGCCCTGCATTAAGTAAAGGATAAGTTAGCTTTAATTGGATTGGATTTGAAATTGACAAAAACTATTGGATTGAATCATTGAACAGCCCTGCATTAAGTAAAGGATAATGCAGTTCAAATGCAATAATAGATGACATTGTAGCATAAGTTCTTGAAACTCAAGAAAAAATAGTTGTCAAATAGAGAAAACATTGAATTAATGATAAAGATAAATCCAAAAGATAATAATCTAAAATATTATTGATGAAAAAGCTTGCATAAATAAACAAGCATAATAAGCTTATTTGTATTAGTTAAGATTATCCTATTCTTGATAAACTTATGACTCTTTATAAGAAAAGGAATATTACCTTAACAATAAAATATAAAGCAAATCCTAATTAAACTAGAATTACAAACATTACCTAAACAAACTTAATAAAACAAGGTAAATTCTAATAAAATACTAAATGTTAAATTGACTCAAATATTACAATTTCTAATATATTCAACCCCTATGCTCCCTATGATTTTGTTATTTTTCACACATGGCTCAACCTAAAATCTTTTATTAATTTATAAAGTTTGTGAACAAATGATAAAACAAAATTTTGGATACCAAATCATAACTAATCCATGATATTATCTTATTTATTTGAAAGAGGATTTTGTTGCTGTTTATGGCTCAGCTTAAAATCCGCAATTAGTTATGTACCACAATCTACAGAAATTGACAACAAATGTTAAAAAAAATTGATAAATCTGTAACAATCCACTCATTCTTAAATTAGTTAATTCATTATATTTTCTAACTTATTTGAAAGGGCAATTTCAATCTTAATAATTGTATTTTATGACCTGGCAATTTTCGTGGTTAGAAGCTTGACTCGTTTATTTTAAGATGTATTGAGTCGTACACGCATTAGTTTACTTTGAAAATGTAAGAAACAAAATCAACTGAGCAGCTTCACTTGACTTGTGCATTCAAGATCCATTTTTCAAAGTACTCGAGAGTACTTAACAGTGGAGCTTGGCCTGTTTTAACTTTCTTTAAACTTTCTCTTCCATCATTCAGTGTTAGTAGAAGTTGTGCAGCAAATTTTATGAAGATCTTGTATCACATTACAATGTATATACTTATAATAATGCACGGATAAAATTTAATTACATATATACATTATTATTCAATAAGTATCAATCGTAATTCTATAAGAAGATCAAGATAAAGTCATATCCAATGAATCTTTATTTTAGGCAGTTTAATGAAGACTCGAAATATATGATTTTAAACGAAAATATATGCTTCAATGTAGTCATTATATAGTATGTGATCCCTCATATTAAAATAACAATATGAGATCTGGTTGTAATTATAATTTGCTAGAAGGCGAGGCTATTTTCATTCTAAAATATACTTCAAGCACTTATTTACTTTTAATACTCAAATGTAAAATTTTAAAAAATAAATTTTATTTTGAACACTCTTTTAAATGTCAAATCAGTCCTCATTAAACTCGTTTCAATTAATATTTTGTTTCTTTATACACCTACAAATATAATCTAACAAACTCGTAATATGTCAGCATCATTCTTTATCAATTAACTTCTTGATCCTTAATAGAACTTATTTAATTTGACTACAGGAGTGCTTTGAAGCCAGAGGTGCTTTCTGTTAGATATCAGGTTTGAAAAAATATGGCCTTACGTTTCTCATTGAGTTCATTGAACATATACAATACAAGAGGAGAATTTGTTCAACCAATTCCTAGACAATTGCCAACTAATTCCTAGTATCGTGTACACTGATGCAACTAAAATATACATAAAAGATATTTACAACAGAAAAATGACAAATTAATAAGTGCCAAAGTTGACGTGGTCTGTCAGCCTCCTCAAGATGGAGCTCAATGGAAGAGTCTAATCTTGGTTTGAGGTCAAGATACCGAGACCCAGGAAGTGGCTTTGTGAGAGCATCGACGAGTTGATCATGAGAGCAAACAGGAGGAAACATGAAGTGAGCCATATTGAACTTGATCACAAATGACATGAAGTGAGCCATATTGAACTTGATCACAAATGAAATGAAAATCAAATGCAATATGTTTCATTCGGGAGTGAAAGACCGGACTTGAGCATAAGTAAGTGGCCCCAACATCATAATAATAAATCACAGGACCAAAGGAAAGGGAAACACTAAGGTCATGTAATAACAATTGAGTTCAAAAGCAGTAGCAGCAACGGATCGATAGTCAGCCTCTGTAGAATAGCGGGACACAGTGCATTGCTTCTTAGAGGTCCAGGAGATGGGATTACGACCGAAATAAACATCCATGTTGCCAGCCCAATCAGCATCAGAAAAGGCATGTAATAAAAGCGGAGAATCCCGATAGAGAAGAATGCCATCATCTAGTGAGTCAGAGATATAACGCAAGTGACATTTCGCAAGAGCCAAGTAATCAGCGGTTGGCTAATGCATATATTGTGAAAGGTTGTTTACTACAAAAGCGATGTCTGGTCGTGTAAGTAAGAGATATTGAAAACTTCCGACCGCGGTCCTATATTCGGTAAGATTACAAAGAGCAGAACCCGAATGTAAAGTAATAAACTGATACAGTAGGCAAAGGTGTGAGTACTGGTTTGGCTGCTTGCATATTGGTGGGAGCAAGAACATCAAGAATATAACGTCTCTAAGAAAGCAGAACACCATGTGCATGAGGAACAACTTCCACACCAAAGAAATAAGACAATGGCCCAGGATCTTTGAGAAAGAATCGGAGAGCAAGCGAAGTCACTAGTGAGAATTCTATCGTCAACATAAACTAGAAGATACGTGAGACGATCACCAGCGTTCAGAACATAAAGAGATGTATCAGCATAAGAATTCTTGAAATCTGAAGAAATA
>JASUUG010000330.1:0-58185 GCA_030449905.1 Luvunga scandens | reverse complement strand
AAGACAAAAGTAGAGTTTAGATGACATTACGAATGTTGACATAAGAAAATATTTATAAATGAAGGTTAAATGCAATTTGCACTTAGCAGCGTACCTCACTTACTACCATGTTAGTTAACGGTCAATGTGAATTTAGCTAAATTTAGTTTTGTAAAAGATCAAGTAACTCATTAGTAGTAGGAACACAAATAAAAGTCAAGTTTAAGTGATGGGTTTGATGAATATTCAAAGCGGGCCCAAGATAAAATGTAATTAGTGCCTCCAAAGTTTTAAGATCCCATGGTAAGAAAATTAAAGTGTCAACATATTTTAGCATTTACTCGTTATTATTTCTTGCATACCGGTGACAACTAATTCCTCTCCATTGGTGGACGGGACAGACATTGTCATGTGGTTTTAGAGCTTTTGAGATGATGACTACCAATTGGCTTCCTCTAGTAAATGCGGCTTAAGACAAGTCTTAATAACCCCTGGCCACCTTCTTTATATACTATGTATCTTCTCTACTAGTACTTTCGACCAAGATCTATAATGCTTGAACAAACTCTATATTTGCCATAACAAAACTTAAAGCATATAAATGTTTTTGAGTTGTCTGCATTTGAAGTGGTATCATTTGGAAAATCTCAAAGCTAATAATAACGCAACTATAAATGGGTTGAGTTTGTCAAATGACGCGTAAAGCTCATGGCTCAATTATTAAAACGAAACAAAGAAAATAAAAAAATAATAATTAGATAAAGAATCATACCGTTAAGTTAATAATACAAATAGAAATCAAAGGATATATATTGGGCAAAGCCATGATTATTACCACATCTTCCTTTTGCTTTCACGTCTGTAAAATGGATTGAATGCCCTGCGAGTTGAGGATATGCTTCCCATCTAATTTTCTTATAAACTAGCAAACAAAATTGTTTATAGTTAGATTCCTAAGAAGCGTTTTGTGCACGTTCTTTTTTGGAACAATGGCCATAATCGAAATTACTCGTATGTATCCACTGGATATGTTTTAAGAGTCAAAAGAATATAATCCAATGACTCTTATTCAGTTTTCATCCCCAATGAATTTAATCTTATTCTCTTGTTGTCACACCATTCCTAAAATACCTAACAAACATCTCTAAAGATCATTGTATTAAGCACATTTATGACAAGAAACTGTGTTCGCCAACTCTTTATTTTCTTACATAATATCCTTTCCAGCAACTAGGTATGTAGGCAACAAATTTAAAAGTTAATTCCCACTGCTAATCGTACTTTGGCGATTAACCAACTTAATGTCAACAGGGATGTTATTCTTTATGACATTGATAACTTCTGCGCAGATTAGAGTTAGCAATAGCACTTTTCGATTTAAATCAAGATTACTTAAAGAATAAATGATGTGTTTAGTTTGCATTTTTAGTTTAATTTTACATATTTATCTATTGTAATAAATTAGATGATTTTTGAGTAAATTGTCGTGCTAGATTATGTCTCACATTGTAGAAAATTGGAAGTGAAATTTCAAGAATAAGTGTTTAGATGGGCTTAAGTGGAAAAATGAGGAAGGGGTGGCTGCGAGAAGAAGTAGAAACTAGTCTAAAATAAAGTGCATTATTGCTTAAGCACAATTGCTATAAAGAATCCTCGGAACAACAAAGGAGAAGAAGTCGAGTGATCTTTAGAAAAAATCTGATGGTTTCGAATATGGAATATCATACGTGCCATCAGTTGTCTTAGTTTTCAATTATAAAGGAAGTGCGCACAAAGAAAAAGGGCCGTCATTAGCGAACGAGCCGCCTACAACAAGAAAATAACGAGAAAATAAAAGAAAACAACGAAGAAAGAAATTCAAGGCTGATCGGATGTTGCATGCATTGAAGAAGAATCGAAATCTAAAATGATCACCGCCTCTTTTATAGTCTCTTTGTTTTCTTTGATTCATGATGTATATGATGGTTGAATTGGTTTTATTTTGTTTTGATCAAATCATGAACTAGATCTATTTGTGGTTGAGTGAATGATAAGCTTAATGGTTTATTGACTAAATATTGTGTTGTTGCATGATTGTTATAGTATTTTGTTTTTGATGGTTCTTAATTTCATTCACTATTTTCGCTTGACTACCCATTTAGTGATACGAATGCTAAGAGAGCCACAAAAGTGCTATTTTAATAGAAAATTTAGAAGAATACTTGATTTTATATTAGGTTTCCCAAGTTAGGCTAACCTCGATTTTGAATAGTGGTAAATGCTCTTAATTAAAACGCGATGACACAATTATTGTATTCACTCAGAGGACAATTAGGAACCTTTATTGCATAATGATATATCTCGAGTGATTTATCAACCTATTTTTATTAGGTTGCATATAAATATAAGAAATCAAACAAAGCGGAGTTGAGGATGACGTTAGGATTATACCCAATAGTTGTATAATTAATGTAGCAATAATGCTATAAGAAAAAATAAATCAATTCCATTAACGAGTTAATTCTTTCAACAACATCATTTTTAGTAATTATATCCTTGTGTGAGATGTATTTGATTCATTTTCGTGTACTTTATTTTCGTCATTTAGATTTCCCGAGTTTAATTTTAGTTGTTAAAAGAATTTGATTTAAGTGAAATTGCACACAATTACTTTTGTAACGGTCTTATAAAGCATCGCATCGCCTATGGAGACGATACTTGAATAATTATCACTTTATTACTTGTTGTGTATCTTGCAATGACATATATATATATTAAGAAATTACCCAATAAGTTTTTAGTGCAATTCTTTAACTAATTTGTTTATTTTGAGTTGTGAAATTAATTTTTATGGTTTTTATTTAATTATTTATTTAATCCTTATTTTTGTGTTGATATATTGTTTAAGCAATTGTTAAACGCGAGGACAAGCAAGTTGAGTTTTACTTTGATCCTAAAATTAAGAGTGGGAGATTAAGAAAGGAAGCGAAGAAATTCAAAACCGCCGAAAGAATGGATGATTCTACAAGACATGGGAGATTTAAAAATCGAGGAGAATTCTGCAACCATTAAATGGACAAGTAAGTCGAGAATGACCAATGTTGTCAGGCAACCGGAAACAATATCATTTATATGACAGAAAATAGAGAAAGAGCCATTCAAGATTATGTTATGTTGATCGCTTTCAAGCCATACATCCGGGTATAGTTAGACTCTTAAAGTGCAAGTAGATAGTTTTGAGTTAAAGCCGATGATGTTTCAAATGTTACAACCGTGGTTAAAGTATAGAATGACTTGGCTAACAAGTTTTGATGAAGTATTTCCCCCACCAAGAACCAAGTTAAGAAATGAGATCGATCCTTCCATCAATTGGAAGATGAAAGCATGGGAAAGGTTTAAAGAGTTGTTGAAAGAAGTCCACATCATGGTATTCTTCATCGATCAATCGAAAACCTTTACAATGGTCTAATATGAGTATAAGACTAATGGTGGATGCTTTAGTAAATGGAGCTTTGTTATCCAAATCCTACAATGAGGCTTACAAGATTTGGAGAGAATAACTAACAACAATGACTATCGGTGGCCATCAATTGGGCACGCCAGCTAAAGAGAAAGCAGAGTGCACAATGTGGATGCTTGCGCGATCTTATCAACACAAATAACTTCCTTAATAAATATGGTGAATGGTTTAACCACAACACCAACAACAAAGAAACCAGTGGCAAAGTGTCGTGTGTTTATTATGGAGAAGATCACTTATTTGACAATTTTTAGGGAATCCAACTTCAAAGTGAATTATGTAGGCAACTCACCAAAGAAACTAAGGTCGAAAACACCAAAGAATGACTAGATCAATCCTCGAACCACTTAATTAAGGAGTATATTGTGAAAAATGGCGCAGTTGTTCAAAATTAAGTCATTTCGTTAAGAAACTTGGTGAATCAAGTTGGGGCGACTTGCCACAACACTTAGCAAAGAAATCTCGAAGTTTACTAACAATACAGATAATCTAAGAAGAGAAGGTAAAGAGAAATGCAAAGTGATTAATCTGAGATCTGGAAAGGATGTGCATATCTCAGTAGGTGTGCCAAAGAAGAAAAGTGAACCTATTCAAACTCAAGAAGAAGTTTAGAATGAGAAAGAACTTATTACGTCCACCAATCAACATATTGGTAAGAGCAGTAGAACTGCAACACTTGCAGAAGCAGATGAGTCACTATCTATTAGAAAAGATGCTGTAAAGTCATCAGCTGCAGAAAAAAAAAAAGAGAGCAAGTGAAACACAACCTATACAGCTAACTGCAGCACAATAGTTTAGACATCCACCACCATTTCTATAGAGATTCTAGAAGAAAAAGTAGGGTAAACAGTTTAGCAAATTCTTAAAGGTTTTGAAGCAGCTTCACATCAATATTCCATTTGTGGAAGTTCTGGAACAAATGCCTAATTATGTGAAGTTCTTGAAAGACATTTTGGCAAGAAAAAAGAGGCTAGGAGAATTTGAAAATATTGCTTTAACACAGAAGTGCAGTCATATGCTCCAAAGCAAAATACTTAAAAAACTAAAAGATCCAGGTAGTTTTATAATTCCTTATTCCACAAGAATAAAATATAGTGGAAAGGCACTCTGTAATCTGGGGGCTAGTATCAATCTTATGCCTCTAACAATTTTCAAGCAGCTAGGAGTTGGAGAATGCAGACTTTTCTCAATGCTCATTGCCAAGGTTTGAACTGAAGAAGCAAGTTAACTCGTCATTTTCTCAAGGTTTAAGATTGATTGGGCTTGTGAATTGAAGTCAGCCCATATCTTATTCTACAACTTATCAATGGTGCAATGAGTCAAAGTTTTAAAATTCTAAAATGCCTTTTCCTATGGTTTTGGTTATTAGTAGCTTTGATTCTAATTATATGGTTTGAATGATAGTTAAGATACTTGAGGAGCTTGATGAACTGGTTGCATTAGTGAAGCTGGAGCTGCTATTCTATTTTTTTTTGGAACTTTGAAATCTTGAAAAGTTGTGAGTATTAAAGTAAAGGTTATAATTTGGCAGCTTTCTTATTACATTTATGGCATTGGATTGATTTGAGCATGAATCATGGTCAAATCAATTATAAGCTTATAGCTCTATTGATTAGCAATCGTCAATGATACTATTTGGCGAGAGAGCCCTTCAACTATTACTTTAACTATTGGCGGAGTTGGAGTTGCTGTTCTATTTTGTTAGAAACCTTGAGACCATGAAAAGTTGTGAGTATTGGAGTAAGGGTTATAATTCAGCTACTTTCCTATTATTTTTATGGCAATAGCTTGATCTGGGTATGAATCATGGTCAAATTGGTTGTAAGCTCATGCCTCTGTTGATTTTGTTGTCGTCAATAATGCTATTTGGTGAGAGAGTCCTTTAACCATTACTTTGACTTCCTTGATTTCTGATCATGATTTGCCAACATGGACTTCATTTACCCCTTTTATTTTTCTCACATTTTTGAATGATCAAATTGACTGTTGGGAATTATGTGCTTGTCGCTGGAAGAAATCCTAAATCTCTTATGCCCTTTTAGACAAAAGCTCACCTCCACCTATTGCATTATCCATTCTTGCACATATAACAATAGTCCCTCCAAGAAGTATTGATATTAGTGCCATTTCTCATACCCATTGTATGGAAACTTCAAAAGTAGCCTATTGAATCGCTCCCATGCTTCAAAGAATTACTTGCCTTCTCTTTCTGTTAACTTAAAAATGTCGCCGTGAATAGCATTAATTTTATGTACTGAGAAGTATTTATTTAAGAACTTAGTTATCATTTGTTCCCATGATGACATATTATTAGTAGGCAACGTATTAAATCATGAACGAGTTCTATCTTTTAAATAAAATGGAAACAATCTAAGCTTATTCATCTTAAAAATTTTCATATTTAAAAGTTTGGCAAACAGCATGAAAATCATTCAAATGATTATATGGGTCTTCATTTTCCAAGCCATAGAATGATGAGAGATGATTACGCACACTAGATTTTAACTCGAAACTTCTAGCAACTACATTTTGATATCTTATGCATGATGTGCTCAAATTAGCTAATGGACTGAAGTAATCCTTAAATGGTCTTTCTTGTGGTGCTTGTGCTTGTTGTTGCAAATCCATTTAAATTTTATCTTCAATTTTACTATGTGATGTAAAATGTCTTAATATGCGAAGTGTTTTTTCCAATTCTAGGTTTACAAGTTCTAAATTAGGTAACTATGACCTTCGATCATGTATGAAAAGAACACGTAAAAATTAAAAACAAAAATAATGAAAATAAAAAGAGAGAGGAAAAGTTACGATACTGACCTTATCACACTATTATATAGTTATTATGAAAACACACTTACAACCTGCATACAAAATTATTTACACAATATTTACAAAGAAAATTAACTGTACAAATTAAAATGACTTACTGCCTTAGGAGCGATGCCAAAAACTTGTGCAAATTTTATTACATTCGCAAGCATACGAATTTATTGTAGAATATATTTATGGTGACAAGTGTCGATCCTACAAGGAGATACATTTAATTATGCTTAAGGTTAATTTTCAAAGTGTATATATGAGTTGGTTGGAAGTGATTTTTTTTAATCTTAAGATTTAAAATAAAATGGCGAGAATGAATTAAATATGAAAACAATGCAAATAAAACGCCTGAATCTTTGGATTCATACTCAACATTTCACCATGGGCTTAATATTTCCTTTTTAATTCTAATTAATTCATGAGGGAGTATTTTCACTCCTCAATATTCTCACTCTAATAAATATGGTATCAAGCGCTCAATATGCCAGAGGGTAAAGATCTTCCACTAAGTATGGTGTCAAGAATACATTGTGCCAAATGATCAAAATCCTTTTGTTCACAACGTGGCAAGACCATCCACTAAATAACTTAAATACACTCTCTATTGACATTGAGTCAAGATGACACACAAAATACTAGAGGGGATATAACTCCAAATTGACATGAATTTTTAATTATAGAAATTTTATTTTATTAGAAATTATAAGTAGCATTATTGTCCCTATTAATAAGGATTATTTAGTTGGTAATTTTAGAAAAGACTTACTTTTTTCAAATTTAATATGGTTTTTTAAGAGTCCCTATAAATTCATACTTTTCCCTCTTCCATAACCCTAAGTCCATAATGTTTTCTTTTATTTTCTTTGCTATTCAGTACTCCCTTATTTATACCCTAAGAATCAAACCCTAGCTTAGAAGAAAATCTTAACGATTGGTAAGTTTACTCTCTTTATTCTCCACATGTTGTTCTATCACTCTATTAGGGTTTTATTGGCATGATTTCAGATTGTTACAAACTATTATGCATGATTTACGATGTGTTTAAGTTGTGATTAGGGCTTTGATTTACTGCTAAGTCTTGTTAATCAATCTTGGAGTCAATAAACACACTAGACAATTCTGGACAGCATGAATATCTCGAAATTAAATACATACTTTATGAACTATTCTTGAGAAGAATCTTATCTTTCTGAAAACTAGACATTTAAGGCTTATTGAATAAATTTTGATTCGAAAAATTGACTTTGGCTTTGATTTTATATGGATTTTCGAATCTAAAACTATTGCACTGGAAAACTATGAGTCTAGCAGAACGGCCAATTCACAATATTATTTGTAGGGTCAAATGAACTCAAAAATTTATTAAAATTTAAAAAAATGTTATTATACGTGTCTAGTACTTTCATTTTTAATTTCATAATTTTCTGATTCATGTATAATTTTATAAAAATCTCATAATCCCTATTGTCCAGTTAAAGCACTGTGAGACAGTTTCAAATTTATCAAGAACCAAATAGTTTTGAAAATGGTTTTGGTGTCAGATCCTTTTAGAAAATTTATGGGAGATACGCAATCATGTCCAAAATAGTTCTACAAAATATTGTGTCATTCTAATTTCTAGATTAAGAGTTAAACTTCTAAGAATCAGACTTGTATGGGTATAAATTAGAAAATTAGGTTTTTAGAATAAGTTGTTAATAGTGACATCTTATATTTGTTTAAGGTATTGGAAGTGCTTGAGGCTGTTAGAGGCTTAGAGGAATATTTAGATTATTGCTTTTATCAAAGTAAGTAACTTCATTCCTAATATATTAGATAAGTATGATTATTTTAATACTACTATAAGTACATATGTTTTTATAGTTCTTTGAAAATTAACTGTTTTTCATAACAAAATTAGTTTGTGTAAATGTTTTCAAATATGAAAATTATGTTGTTCTTATGGTTTCAAAAAAAATTATAAATGCTTTTAAATATGTAATTTATTTTGTTATATGATTACCTTTTATGATTTTGTTTATAAGATATCTTGCAAGTCTAAATTATTGTTATGAACATTTATTAATATGATACGAATGTTTTGTGTCTTTGTATAATTTAAATTATTTATGATTATACGAGGGCCACCTCTTGAGACTATATAGGGGCCACCTCTCAAGGGCTACAATGCTATGAAGTGTCACATACAGTGCAAAGTGCCATGTACAGTTTATTACATTTGAACAACTAATTTAAATGTTTTGGCTCATTGTCCGTAGTTATTTTGATTCTGATTCTGATCGTATAATATGATACATATATGTTCTGGACCAGTACTGGGTTTCTGTTCTGAGAGTACACACGATATTCTGATTCTAATTCTAATTATGTTTCTAGTCGGGTCATCAGGAGTATAGGTGACACTATATAACGTGAGCTAATTTTTTATTTTCTGTATATATACTATATGATTTGCTTTCATAATTAACTATGCTTCTGATATTTTGAATTACTATGAACTTATGTGATCGTATTGTAATATGTCATTTTATGAATTATAATATATGTTTTGATAAAAAGAAGGCTTCCAATATTTTTTGTATTGACAAGCCTAGTGTGTTAGAAATGGTTTTACTTACCGAATTGACGGCTCACCCCTCTTCATTACTTTTTGTAAATTAAGTATCTTATTGAGATATGTGCTTGTTATTAGAGTTAGAGATTCATTTCCTTTTTCTAGTTGAATAAGTGAAGGATAAACTCATATTTCTTTTAAGTCTATTTATTTTATGAACTTGTAGTTAGGAAGTTTTGAGACTTTTGTTATATTTATGTCTTAGGAGGAGATCATCTGGTGTTAGACATATGGATTTGTGAATTTATTTGATTAAAAATTTAAGGTATCTTAGTTTGAGATTTTTTTCGTGTAAGCATATTGTTTTGTTAGTAATCTCCTTCATCACGTGCGCCACACGTGTTGGATTTGAAGTGTTACAAGGGAATTTTCTCTCTAATAAATATGATGTTAAGTGCTCATTGTGCCAAACAGTAACAATCTTTCATTAAGGAGCGGATATACAGTGCAAAATCTAGACAAGATACATCTTCTGTCGACAATGAGTCAAAACAACCACATAAATAAGAGAAGGAAAGAAAATAAACTTATCTAATTAAGCCCATCAATTATGTTGAGATTTCACTTTCAACCCAAGCTTGAAATTAAACTAACCACTCATAATTAAATTAAGGGTAAAATGATAATTTATTTAAAATATATAGAAAATACAAGATGGAAAGAGAATTATAGAAAATAGAGCTAAAAAAAGGATTTAGGGGTGTCAAATTAGGGAGGAGCCCTCTATTTATAGATACAATGGGTAAATAATGGCCATCGAATGAAAACAATTCGGACACTGAAGATTGTGCCATGTGGCAAGCTTCGATTGGTTGGAATTCATCATCACTCAACATAACATCAGCATTTCAGTCCAATGAGATGCTGCCACATCATCAGTCAATGACACATTAATATTTCAATCCGACAGCATCCTACCACATCATCAATCAATGCTATATCATTAGTCAATAGGATGCTGCCACGAAATTGGTCAATGCCACATCATCATATCGTAAAGCTGAATAGTGTTGTACTTGTGATTAGTACCATATATATAAATAGCACCGTATATTTGAACAGTACCAAATGCCCCTTTATGCTTTTCTTAAGGTTTCAACTGTTCTGGGTTAAAAAATGCCATCCATTTTATGGTTCGACTTCTCCTTAGTCGTGAAATACCCAAAATATCCCTGAAATATATAAAATACTTAAATTATAATAAAACACATATAATAAAATCTTAGAGGATTTAAAGACGTAAAAGCATAAATGTTATTGAGACTTGGAGCACCAAATAATAATTTTATCCTTTATAAATATGTATTCTTTAGTACTAAACATCGAGCCTATTAATTGCCCTAATTGAAAAAGGGGATGGGTCGAGGTATTGCTACTTTCACAAAGATCACGAGCATGTCACCTTAAGTTGTTGGGCATTTAAGAAGTAAATTGAAGAACTAATTATACAGGGGAAGTTGAAGGAGTTTATAGAGGATGATAATATTGAGAAAAGGGCCTCGAAAACACGAAGACAGCAAGGAGAAAGTGAATGCTCCAGTCTAGATAAAAACTATATTTTAGGGTTTGTCAACAAAATTCATGTGACACAAGGTGATTAAACGAAAAGTTAAGGGAGGGATATATAGCTACTACCCATAGTAAGGATGCTTAACTACACCTTTGAGATTACCTTTACAGAGGCTAATGTTGCGGGAGTAAAATTACCTCATAATAGTGTATTGATAATTACCATGATGGTTGTGAATTGCCGATACACCGAATCTTGGTTGATAACGAGGGCTTTACAGATATACTTTAGTTGAAGACATTTAAAAAAATGCATATTGAAAGGGATAAGTAATGCTAATTAAAACACCCTCAATAGCTTCAAGGGAGAAAGTGTGGCAGTTGAAAAAGGCATTTAGTTGCTAAATACAATAGGAGAGGTACTATATTAGGTAATGTTGTGGTTGATTTCTTAAGAAAGAACAACAATGTATTTGCATGGGGCCATGAAGGTATGTCGGGAATATTGCTAAATAACATAATCATTGCCTGATCATCGAGGTGGAATATCCACAAGTTAAAAAGAAAAAAAGAACTTTCAATTAGAAGTGCAATGAAGCAATCCAAGCCGAAGTGGAGGAGTTGCTGAAAGTAGGATTTATGAAGGAAGTACTTTTCCTAGACTGCATTTCAGATGTGGTTTTGGCTAAAAAGCAAATAGGGAACAATGAATGTGAGTAGATTTTACTAACTTGAACCATGTTTGTCCCAAAGCTTGCTTTCTATTTCTTAAAATAGACCAACTATTTGATTTAATTGCTGAGAACGGATTACTAACTTTTATGGATGCTTTTTTATGGTATAACTAAATTCGAATGTCCCCAATAGATCAGGAGAAAATGGCCTTCGTAATAAATCAAGGGCTGTATTATTATCAGATGATGTTTTTCGGGTTAAAAATGCAAGAGCTACCTATCAATGCCTAGTAAATGCAATGTTGCAAAACTAAGTTAGGAAAATGGTAGAGGTGTACATAGATGACATGCTTATGAAGAGTCGGATGGGGGCTGATCATGTTGACACCTAAAGGAAACGTTTACAATCTTCAGAGAGTACCAAATGGAGCTAAAACCAAATAAATGCATATTCAAGGTGGCCTCAGGCAAGTTTCTTAGCTATATGGTCCATAAATGAGGGATTAACACCAACGATGCTAAGGTGGATGTTATTTTAGAGATGAAATACCTCTCTAATAAGAATGAAATAAAAAGTCTGGTGGGAAGACTGGCTGCCTTAAGCTGCTTTATTTCGTGGTTGACAGATAAATGCACCCCTTTATTTAAAACTCTTAGGGGAACTAATGACTTCACCTGGGATGATGAATGTGAGATGGTTTTTGAGGTATTGAAGAAATACCTCATGCATATATCGACTTTAGCCAAACCGTTGGATATGGATGAGCTAGAATTGTACATGGCTGTGTCAGAGGAAGCTATAAGCATGGCAATGATAAAAAGTGAAGAAGACGCCCAATTTCCCATTTATTATATTAGCCATGAATTTGTTAGAGTTTGAAATGCTATTTAGGCTACCCAAGAGAAGGGGTGAATTGAGTTCTTAATCAAAATTTAAAAACTAAAGCTTAAAGAAAATAATAAACTAACCAAATTCAAAATAAAAAATTAATGTGCAATGAATAATAAAGAGATAGGGTAATAGAGAGCAAACACTTGATTTTAACGTGGTTTGGCCAACCGTGCCTACATCCATGCCTTTAAGCTCATCGGGCTTGAGGATTCCACTAAGCAAGGCTCTAAGACTTCAACAACACTTACAATTGCCTTCAAAGGTGTTAATAAACCTTTACAACAAGAGATTATCCCTAATCTCTTAATCTAAGTGTATCCCAACACTTATAATTACTCAAGAATAAAAAATTACAAACAAACAATCTTTCACACAATGTATATGATTACCAATGAAATCTTAAAGTGTGAATCAATGAAACAAAAACAAGTTTAAAGCTCAAATAATCATTGTTTTCTCAATAGCAAGCTCAATAATAACTGTTGGATCTTTTTTTATTTGAATTTAATTGAGCCATTTTATAGTTGGAGCTGAAAACTAACTGTTGTTGACTTTCTGGGAAAAATTAGATTGTCGTTTGCTGCTTTCGGTTAATTGTTTTGACTTATCCAAATAGCCGTTGTGCTTAGATTTTAAATAAACGATTTACCGTTAAACATTATTGGATCGTCGTTTATTTCTAGAATCCTACAAAACAAACTTAGATCTCTATTTTCACTAAACAGTTCAAGATTAGAAACTATCTCTTTTCTGTAAATTATTGGTTCATCATTTTGAAAAAAACGAGTCATCTTTAATTTCCAGAATCCTATCAAAACAAGTCCAACTAACCATTTTTTATAAACAATTCATGTTTTAAAAGACCAATTCCTTTATGTAAATTATTAGTTCACCATTTATAAAATAAATAGTTTACCGTTAATTTTCATAATCTATATTTTGAAAGCTTTTGTTTGGAGAAAGATTTTCCGACTCATGTTAATAATCATTTAGTTTTTTTAAGCAAGTCTACGGCTTTAAGATTTTCATTTTAATAGTTTCAACATTTTAATCTAGAACATATAAGTTTTGTTATCATCAAAATCAATATTATAAGATTATTTATGTTAATAGAGTTGAATCCCACTACTTAGAGTTGAAGAAACTAGCAATAACGTTTATAGTATCAGTCAAAAAATTACAAACGTATTTTCTAGCCAATACCATCAAGGTTCTAACAAATGTTGTGCTCAAGAAAGTATTAAAAAACCCTAACATTTGAGGGAGGATAGTGCAACGGGTAGTTGAATTGAGTGAGTTTGACATCAAATATATGCCCTGTAAGCCAATTAAAAGGTAGGCAATTGCTAATTTTATGGTCAAATTCATCACACCACTCTAGGTAAGAGAAATTGAGCCTTAGTTATAAAAGCTATATATCGACAGGACAACTAATTCCCATGAGAGTGGAGCAAGATTGGTATTAATTACACATGTAAGGAATTGATCGCCTTATTCTCTCAAGTTCGAATTTAAGGCCTTAAACAACCAAACCGAGTATGAAGCTTTAAGCTAGCCTGAAATTGGCAATTGCAATGGGTGTGAAGCAAATCTCTATTTACCTTACTTTACATAGATAGTAAGAACATTATGGGAAAAGTTTGAAGGGTGGCAGTTGACCTAAATCTCAAAAGAAGAAAACCATCACGCTAACGTGCTAGTGAGGCTAACATTATCTTCACTAGTTGAATTTGCCATGTCAACTAGAATTGAAATGGTAAAATCACTTAGCATATGTGTAATACCTTAATTCTCCTAAGGGTATTTAAGTCTTTTTAGTTTTTTTTTGTGATCTTTGTACCCTAGTATAAAAAGGAATAAGATGTTTTTCCCACTACTAGAAAGAGAGAGAGATCAGATGAGGAAAAAAAAAGAATCATGACAGAAAATAAAAGAGGACGATAGAGGGAAAAGAGAGAAAAGAAAGAAAAAGAGAGAAAAGAAAAGAAAAGAGAAGAGTAAGAAAGTCTTCTTCCTGCGGTGAGCAACACATGAGATCAGTTATGTCATTTGAATTGGATATTATTGAGAGAAGATTTAGAGGTAAGTTTCAATTCTGGATTTTTATTAATTTGTTATGGAGAAGCATGATTAGATGTCTGCAATAGGAGTAGAAACCTAAGATTTTGCAGAAAATATCCTGATAGTGTGTTATTTCGAAAATCATAGTAATTTGTACAAATTGATTTTGATTCTAAATTTTGGATATGTTAAACTAGGCATCGTCTATAATGTTTTGAAATTTGTTTCAAGCTAATTGGATAAGATTTCAATTAATTATGATTTTTAAAGTCAAGTGTGAAAACTTGGAAATTTCTGATTTTCGTGAGGAACATAAATTACGAAATTATTTTGCTATAGCTAGACTTCTTCAAAAATTATGAAATTTAGATCAGTGATTTTTATAAATGTTTAGTGTGATTCTAGAAATTTTTATGATTATATGATAAAACAATAAATTTTTTTGTATTTTTAAAATAGGCATGACAAGGATAGAAAACTGTTTGATAGTATTGATGATGTTTGAAACGTAAATTATTTTCAAAAATTTTGAAGGAATTAAGCTGTGAAATTTTTACAAATGAATTTTCAATATGTTAGCGTATGCTTTGTAAAATTTGAGATTTTTCAAAGAACATGGACCTTTCTATTTCGAGGGTAGAATATTGAGGGCATTTGAGGTTGAGATTAGGAGCTGCTTAAAATCGGATATTTGAGGACATTGGAATTTATAATTGGACTCAATTTTATCTTATGAGAATTTTATTAATGATTTTATGTTGATGATATCAATACGCGTTTGTTAAGTGTGGAAGCCAGGATGTACGTAAACTAGACTTCAAAATGAATAATAATAAACAATATGTATATGTTTGACTTGTTTGTAAAGCTTATTTTTTATATATACATATATGGATTTATATGTTTCTACCCATGGGTTTATGTGATTTGTTGTTACGTGTGTGATCATGTACATGGGCATATGTTGTGTGAGGGTTCATTGGCATAAGCACGAAAATGCATTAAAGTTTTCTATGAATGAGAAAGTACAATTTAGCAAATGGACTTTATGCTTTACAAGATTTTGTGATGGGGGCCACCTCTTGAAGTTGTGTGGGGGCCACCTTTTGAGACTATGCAGGGGCCACCTCTCGAGGGCCGATGTGCCGCAAAGTGCCACGCATGGTGCAAAGTAGCACACACTACCCAAAGTGCCACATTACAGGATATGTATTTTCTTGATAGAAAATGTGAAAGTTTGGGAGCAACTTAAAGAGATTTTAATGAATTTGTTTCAAGTATTTGAAAATATTATGGCATATCATTCACTTGCATTATGTATAAGTACGTATGTATTTTAGTATAAGAAAAACTAGTTTGCTTCCTAAGTTTGCACTCATTATAGTTTATTGTGATTCAATTTTCAAATGTTAGGGTTCCTTCATAATGAGTGAGGAGAAGACTTGAATTGAGGATGGTAGATGGTTTGGCAAATTTTCCTTTTTCTTAAAGTGTTCCATTGTATAAATAGTGTGTTTGAGGTTTGAATTGCTATTGATTGTAAGAAGATGAAGTACATAATGAGATTGTGGTTAGATTTACCCTTGAAGTTCTAACTGGGTGTTAGAAATTGTATCAGAGCAATTCCCAACTGAAAATGTGTGGATGTTTGTGACATCCTGCATCGCTTGGGAAGGATTTTGTAAGGATGAATAGAATTAGGTCTACGCTAAACCTTTAGGCTTTGTAATTTTGTCTCTAAGAGATATATAATTGAAGTATTAGAGTAGCACAATGAAAGTGTGGTGCATTGTTTAAGGTTTTATAAGGATTCATTGGTCATAAGTGATTTTGAGGTTTGGATTCTTTCGGAGATAACTAAAAGTGAATTTCGAGGACAAAATTCTTTTAAAGGGGTAAGAGTGTAATACCCCAATTCTCCTAAATGTATTTAAATCTTTTTAGTTTTTTTTTGTGATCTTTGTACCCTTGTATAAAAAGGAATAAGATGTCTTTCCCATTACTAGAAAGAGAGAGAGATTGGCTAAGGAAAAAAAAGAATCATGATAGAAAAAAAAAAAAACGATAGAGGGAAAAGAGAGAAAAGAAAAGAGAAGAAGAAGAAAGTCTTCTTCCTGCAGTGAGCAACACATGAGATCAATTATGTCTTTTGAATTGGATATTATTGAGAGAAGATTTGGAAGTAAGTTTCAATTTTGGATTTTTATTAATTTGTTATGAAGAAGCATGATTAGATGTTTGCAATAGAAGTAGAAACCTAAGACGTAACACCCTAGGCAAATCCCACATCAGCAAAACACGGGAGAGATGTTGGATTCCTAAGGGGTGATCCACACCTTAATTGGCAAGACGCGTTTTGGGGTGAATGGGCGCCCTAGAAACAAACCCTTGTTGGCCTTATTAAAACCCAAAGCGGACAATATCTTGTCAGATTTGGGTTGGGTCATGACAATAAGTGAAGCCCAACTTATGCTACTAATAACTTTTCCATAACAACTTGATAGATCCAACCTTAGCCTACTTGAAGGAGGAAAAGTTACCAATAGACAAATTTGTGGCAAGGAAATTAAGAGTTCGAACGGTTAGGTACGTAATCATTAGAGAAACACTTTATAAGAGAGTATTCTCAATGCTTTACTTGAGGTGAATACTACTAGAAGAGGTAGAATACATTTTAAAAGAGGTGCATGAGGTAGTATGGGGTGATCATGCAGTAACGAGACCTTTAGCACGATGAATTTTAAGGCGAGGATATTATTGACAACCTCGAAGAAATACTATATTAGCTTCTCAATAAAGTGTAATAAATGTTAGAAAAATATAGCTATCCCAAGGCAACCACCTTAGATTCTAGCCCCAATGACCAGCCCAAGGCCACTCGTGTAGTAGAGAATAAACTTGATTGGCCCTCTCCCAACAGTAAAAGGACAAGTGAAGTATGCCATTATCGTGGTTGATTACTTCACCAAATGGGCATAAGCAGAACCACTTGTAAGGATCACAAAGGAGAAAATGACATACTTTGTGTGGAAAATGGTCATATACAGGTTTGGCATCCCGCACACCATCGTATCTGACAATGGTAGGCAATTTGATAATTTCAAGTTTAGAGAACTTGCTCCAACTTAGGAATAACCAATGCCTTTTTGTCTCCTGATCTTCCCTAGACCAACGGACAGGTTGAGTAATCAACAAAATCATTAAGTGCCACTTAAAAACTAGGTTGGAGAGTTTGAAAGGTACTTCGGCAGAAGAATTACTAGTTGTATTATGGACTTATCGTACATCAGTACGCACCTTGATGGGGAAAACTCTTTTCTTTTGGCATTACCGCCATGGCCCTAGTGGAGGTTACACTTAATACGCAAAGGATCATTTGTTACTAGTAGGAAGAAAATCAGGAGCTTTTAGAGGTGGATAGAGATTTAATTAAAGAAAGAGGATAAAATGCAGCCAAAAGGTTGGCAACCTACCAAAAAAGGATCACCAAATATTACAACACCAGAGTTAAAATATAAGGGTTCCAACCTAGACACCTAATTTTAAGAAAAGTAGAAACAGTAGGGGTAAAGGAAGCATTAGGCCCCAACTGGGAAGGCCCATATAGGGTTGGAAAGGATGTGACTCTAGGAGTGTATAATCTGACAGGAATGAATGGAAAACCGGTTGACTCAATCTTGTGAATGCAAGACATCTCAAGCATTACTACCCATAAGAATGGAACATGTTTTTCTTTTCCTTGTTTATCACTTTTCTCTTATGATCTGCTTTTTAAAGGTGGTCAGCTGAGAAGTTGTCATGTTTGAAATGTTGGATGTAATAAGCTAGTAGTTGTTTACATGTTGACTTTAGACCCATATTGATATCACTGATATTAGATGGTCCAATTCAAGCAAGAGGAAAAGTTTTTATGTTATTGTTAGTTATTTGTTATTTATGGATTCGGACCCCACACTAGCACCACACATATTAAGTGGGCCAGTTCAGGTTGGGGGAAAGTCTTTACTTCAAATTTTATAAAATAAATGTTTATGCAGTTTTTGTCACTTTTTGTATATTGATATACTTTCACACTTTATATCATAATTTTATCATAGGATGTTGTAAGGTATCCCAGAACAAAGCAATCAGACAAGATCCTAAACACCTTGCAAGGCAGGAATAATGCTGCTGTTGAGGCACGAAAAATACAACCCTATGAGGCAAGAAATCAAAACCCCTTACAAGGTAGGAATAATGTTGCTCTTAATGCATGAAAAATACAGCCTTACAAGGTAAGAAATTAAAAACCCCTTATGAGACAGGAATAATGTTGCCGTTGAGGCACGAAAAATACAACCCTACAAGGCAAGAAATCAAAACGCCTTACAATGCATGAATTATACTACCCTAATCGAGGTAGGAATCATATTACCTTAATCAAGGCATGAATTATACTACCTTAATCATGATAGGAATCATATTACCCTAATCAAGGTAGGAATCATATTTCCCTAATTAAGGCATGAATTATACCGCCCTAATTAAGGCAAGAATCATATTGCCTTAATCAAGCACGTATTATACTACCCTAATCAAGGCAGGAATCATATTATCCTAATCAAAGCATGCATTATACTGGCTTAATCAAGGTAGAAATCAAGGCGTAAGTTAACCTACCTTATGAGTCACGGATTAAGCTCACCTACAAGGCATGAAATAGGCAGTCATCTAAAATACAAATTAAATAGCCCTTAGAGGCATGGACTGTGTAATTCTTCTAGGTGCAAATTATACCACCCTATAAGGCATGAGTTAGGCCATGCTCTGAATAGTGTTAAAAGAAATATTCCTACTAACTGTTATCTATTACGACTGAAACAGAAAGGTAGGTAACAAAAAAATTTCACCATTTGGCCAATGTGTAGATAGTAATGAGTTATTACCGTTTGGATAAAAGAGTAAGCAATCATGGATTATTCCAATTTTGAGGCATTAATGGGCACAAGTTGCTCATACAAGAAGATGTGATTAATTAACATTTGAACAACCGTCTGAGTCAGTACGAATTACTACTAGCTAAGCATAATTCACAGCCTGTTTAATAGCTAAGTGAACAAACGCGAATTATCACCACTTGAATGAGTCCTATTTACCTGGAGGAACATCAATTATAGGGGTCGGAAAATAACTCATGATAGACATTGAAGTACAAGACGAAGGCAAAAGCACCTCAAAGTTAAAGTAAGAAATTGAAAACATCCTAAATAGAGCATTAGATGCCAAATGTACCAAATGGAAACAAAGCAACACACAAAATATTAAAAGTTTAAATAGAATTATTGAATGTTCAAAGAACCAGCAAAGGAGGTTAAATTGGCCTTAGCTATCTTAGGGATATCACTTGGGTAAATAGCGGCCAAAGGGGGAAATTTCAAAGAAGATTCACCCCTTTTTCATTTGTTTCTTTACCAACAAGTCCAGAAGTACTAGTAGTGTCCACAGGAAAAGTAGGCTGAGGTGGAACGTGAGCTGGTTCTTCTTGCTAACCTGTTGGCTTATCATCACCATCTTTAACCAACTTGTCTTTTGAAAACAGGTCAAAGTCGTCCACTCGGAGAGTCTCAGAATAATAATCATCCATGAACCTCAAATCCCATTAGGGTGATGGTCCTTCATAACTTTCTTGCAATCTCAGAATAATAAGAATTTCATATCCTTTATCTGCTCGAATTCAGCCGATTGGCGGTAAGCTTTGATATAGGTTTGATAACTGTCCTAAAGCTGTTGCCTCAGACAAGTTATTTTTTCATCTTTGTTCTTGATTACCCCGCTGCTGATACTGTGCTCCAATTTAAGCAACTCATGTATAGAATTGAAGGTTGTAAGTTCAGCACTCAGCTCGATCATTTTCCCTGCAACTCTGTTTTTCTCATTCCTGGCTTTAAAGCATTCACTTTCTGAATCACGATATATATTGTATGCTTGGATCATGCTCATAGTAACCTGTTAGTGTCCAACAAGGAAAACTTATCAATATTTTTCAAAAAAAGAAGAAGAAGAAGAACAATGAATTCAGAAAGGGGTATCGTGGAACTAACCTTATGAGCTTTACCTATGAAGGTAGATATGTATATTATATATATAAAATAGTGTGCAAATGTTTGATGTAAATTTTGTTAAGTATATAAATATTAAGAAGGTTATTGGGCAATCTATTATTTTCTGTATTGGGTTAGGATCACAATATTTTAACACGATTATTTAATAGGTCGTGTTTTGGTCAACTTAAATTTGACACAACATGAAGCTGACACGACATGAATACAACCCAATAACCCATTTTGCCAACTCTAATGATATAAAACCAAAAATTTCAGATTTTGGTTTGGCCAGAACTTTTGGTGGAGACGAAATAAAAAGAAGTACAAAGAGACTGATTGGAACTTAGTAAGTATTTCTTGTTTTGCCATCTTTATGATTCACTTGCACTGGTTAACGAAAATTAACTTATAAATTTTAATCGTCAAAAGTGATTATATGGCACCTGAATAGTGGGTTATTCTCAACAAAATCTGATGTCTTCAAAACTTTGGCATATTATTGCTGGAGATAGTAAAAAATAGAGGATTTTATCATTCAGACCGCAGCCTTAACCTTATAGGACATGAAAGTAGAGCACACACTACTCTTCAAAGAAGGTTCAAGAATTATGTATGACTTTGTGTTTAAATTAATAAGTCATAGATGACAAAAGGGTTTTGATATGCTTTAGGCATCGAAGTTGTAGAATGAAGGCATGGCTTCACAACTGATCGACGAATGCTTTCGGGAATCATGCAACCTTTCAGAAGTGATCCAATGCATCCACATCAGTTTATTATGTGTGTAGCATCATCTTAGGGACAGGCCAAGTATGCCCTCAGTGATTTTGATGTTAGGCAGTGAGGTTGCGTTGCGTCAGCCAAAGCAACCTGGTTTTTTAGCTGATAGGCAATCAACTGTGGCAGATTCTTCTTCAAGCATACCTAAATCATCTTCAACTAATACATTTATGATCTCAGAGTTGGATCGTCGATGAAGAATCTATTAGTAACATGCCTTATCTACATTATCTAATCTTTAAAAGTACAGTATCAGTAATACATATTTCAACCAATTAGAATATGTGATTTTTTTCATACCAGTTCAGCCAAATGATTGAGTGAGAAATGATGAGGATCATCCAACGATGTATTAGTATATGCTGTGAATCTAAATGGAATATATGCTAGTGTCTATAATAAGAGGAACTGGATGTGAGAACTGAGGAGATTTATTTTCATCCAAATGTTCAAAATAAAAACCTTTTAACATTTTTGTTATTTTTATAAAACTTATTATTTAAAAATTATATGTATCATACTCTACCAACTTTTTTTTTTCATAACTACGTACATTTTTTTTTAACAATAATTACAACTTTTAAGTTGCCTCACTCAATGGTGAACACCAAAAATGGTATTTAGTTGATGATTGATAATAGTAAATTCAAGATATTAATAATATAACCAACCATAACTAATATGCATGGAGTCTACGTTGCTAAAAGAAGTCATGAAAGAGTTGCGTAGAATCAATTTTTTTACTGACATTTTTATGAATGGACTCCAATTACATATATTTAAAGTCTTGAGCTTGCGTTTCATTTTATTCTTCCTTTTCAAAACCTTATTTTATAACCATTGAATCGGTTACTTCATGAATCTGACGGTTTTTGATTTTATTAATTTATGACCAAATAACTAACAATGTTTTTTGGTAATTATACTCTGTATAATAAATTATTTCATATTGAATTGATTGTCTCACAATCTGAATTTATCGTACACCTTATAAAATAATATACAGAGTTGATTACTGCAAACATTAAATTTGAATATTAATTAATATAATATTGAGACTATTTAAACCCATCAAAATCTATTAAAACTATAGATATATATATATTTATAATACATAAAATCTACCGAGTACTTATTAATTCGAAACTTTTCTCCAATATATTGAGAAAATAGCTACTTTACATCTAATTTATTTGGATAAGAAAAATAAGCCCTCATATAGGGGACCAAGGGCATGAGCTTACCACAGGACTATATAAACATTTGCTCCGCATATCTAAAATCAAATTACATAAAACAAATTTCGGTACTACTTAAAACCTTGCAATTCTTGTTTGAAGGGTAGAAGAGGGAGCACGATCAGGTGCGCCTTCACACAATCATGCTCTCTTTGGTTAAAGGTACAAGGGAACCTCTTTGAGGGTGGCCTCTTCGACAATGAGAGCAAATAACTGAATATGTATGGTCGATTAAGGGACTTGTAAGGAAAGGCCTGGACCAAGACAACTAGAAGACTCGGTCAAAGGTTATCCCATGGATTATCTCTGAAAAATAAGGACAAAAGGCCAATTCGCTAACAGTAATGTAGTGAACCAGAAATGGTAGTTTTTCAAATTAGATAAGTGATTGTCATGACCCTACCCAGACTTGGAAAGGGCTAGCACGGATTTGTTTCTAGGGTGCTCATACACCCCAAAACGTGTCTTGCCAATTAAGGTGTGAATCACCACTTATAAACCCAGCATCTCTCCCGTGCTTTGCCGATGTGGGATTTCCTTAGGGTGTTACATACACCCCCCTTAGGGACTGGATCACCCCTTATAAATCCAGCATCTCTCCCGTGCTTTACCGATGTGGAATTTGCTTAGGGTGTTACAGTTATCCTTTTCTCTTTATATCACTGAACTCACTTACTCTCACTCAGAATTGACCTTTCTTTTTAGAATTTTTTTCTTCCATTCTCTTTTTTGTGATTTTGTTGAAAGCTTTGGGTTTAAGGCAATATTAATAGGCAAACCACCTGAGTTGTGACATAAGTTTTTCTTAAAAACTCAAATAATTGACTTGAGCGTTAGAGAATCCACACCGGAAAAACTTCTAGCGTCCCCCTAACCATATTTTATGAACACAAGTGATTTAATAGGAACTGCTCATTGACCAAGGTGCAAACATGAACTGTCTCTCTAACTAAAATAAATTTAAATGTTGTCGTGGGTGTTTGGTCGCTACACAACTGAACCAGATTTTCTGCACCAACATTTTGATGCCATCTATGGGGATAGAACAAAAAGAAATTTCTACCTGAGCAAGCTATAAAATGGAGTTCAATATTTGAAGAAAGGCCAACCAAAAGGAACATTAGGGCAATAGCGCTCAACGAACTAGGCCAGGGGTGAATGAGGCCATCATCTTGCACAAGATAGCAAATGAAGCAAGAGATAGAGCAATACAGGAGATGATAGAACAAATGGAAAAGTAAATAGAAGCCGTGACGGCGATATTACATAAGTTGAGGGATGGGCAAAAAAGGTTTAGCAAGAGAAATCTAGCGGAGAACTATAATCTCCCAAAGCCTAACAATAAAATGTTTGGTGATGAGCAAAAGCCAAGAGTAAGAAACCCGCTTTACAAAAAGCAGAACCCAGCGACCACTGGGGAAGAAAGGGAGCGGAGGCAGCATTTATGGATATCGAGCAAGAGCATGAATAGATAGCCGTACAAAATCCTAGTCGTGTAGGGGAATTGGAAGGTAAAGTGCAAAGTTTACCACAAATCATTGAAGAAATGCAAGGTTCGGAAGGGCTCTAATTGGAGAATCACGCTTGATAACGAGTCACCACTCTTAGTGGAAATTATGCGCACGACAAACCTAACAGATTTTTGCTTCCCCAATCTCAAATATTCTAGGAAAAGTGACTCTTTGATGTATATTGAGCATTTTCAATAACATGACTGAGTGCAAGGCCTGACGCCATTACAAAAATATAAAGCATTCCGGCAAACATTGGAAAAGCGCGCACATGAATGGTATCGTAAGTTACCATGAAGTTTCGAGCAGATGTGTGAGGATTTTACGGAGCGATTTTGAAGAGCGATGACTTCTAAAGATGACATGATAAAGCTGATGGGGCTTATACAACGAGAGGACGAAACTTTGAGAGAGTTTGTCAAAAGATACCATCAAGTTGTTTTTAATCTCAAAGCGTTCAACTACCTACAGACTTTGAGGAGATTAAAAGAAAGGGTAAAGATAGGGTGGTTGTGGTGCAACTTATAAAGTCTAGCAAACATTCTCATTTCGCTACTTAAGAGCAGGCGAAGAGGACATCAAAATCGATAAAGAACAAGTAGCAAAGATTAGGAGTGAGCAATTGCAGGAGTTGAGGTGAAGGGAAAGGAGAGCTTAGAAAAGAAGTGAACCAGTGAGGCGCTATGAAAAGCCATCAGTGAGCAGAGGAGCAGTAGGTCGAGTAGCCCCTTACCCATGTTGTCAAAAGCCACCTCTATTTCACCAAGATAGAATTTCGCCTTACGACTCTCCAAATAGAGATCATTGAAGGGAGTATAATCAGCCGCATAACCACCTCCACCATAATACCCTGACAACCAAGCCCACACAAAACACCATATTAAATAGTTCGAACCTATTACCATCAACCCCTGCTCACAGTAACTTTCCAAGGGATAGATCAGTGTAGATGATCGATTAGAGTATTGCTTGTGGGCAGTACACACCCTTGAAGGCCTTGTTAGAAGAGTTGTTCAATGTAATAAAGGATTAGGGTCTATTGTATCCTCACACACCACTCACAAAAGGGCAAGCAAACGGGATAGAAGCAGATTTGTCGAGTTCCATAACACTCATGGCCACACCACGACCCAATGCCGTGACCTGAAAAATTAAGTGAAGGATCTAGTAAGGAATCATTATTTTGATGAGCTTATTGATAGTTTTTTTTCTTATTGCAGATCGGTAACATATAACAGAGGAGGAGAATACTGGTGATATAAATCATGAGAGGTAACAAAACGAGTAAAAACCGAACAAGTCCCAATTATATGGACAGAAGATGATAAGGAAGGTATTTTATATCCAAACAAGGATGCTCTGGTAATAAAGGTAAATGTGGAAAGCAAAAAATTTAGCAGAATCCTGGTGGATTCTAGCAGTTTGATAGATATCTTCTTCAAAACTACCCTAGACAAGATGAGAATCATAAATTTAAGACTGGAACATACTGGAAAATCCTTAAAAGGATTTGATAGAGGATGTTTAATGCCGTTAGCAGTAGTAGAACTATCTATCACCATTGGCTCGAGGTCGTTCGAGAAAACAATGATGTTAGATTTCATTGTGGTTGAAGAAGACAGTATATATTAGATGTTCTTCAGAAGACCCTTCCTGAGGATTAGTAAGTCAGTCATGTCCAACTATTACCTGGCACTCAAATATCGAGTTAATATTGTTGTAGGAGTTGTGAAGGGTCGCCAGAGGATTGCCAGAGGGTGTTACATGAGGGCGACTAGGGAAACCATGCAGATAACCTCGTTAGATACACGAGGAGACTCCAAAAAGAGAAGACATCAATTGGTTGAAGAATTGGAAACAATAGGTGTAAGGCAAAGTGACCCTGTTAAAATTGTGAGGATTAGATCGAAATTAGGGAGGATTTAAGAACAAAGCTGTAAAATGTTTGCGAACACATGCAGATGTGTTTGCCTGGTCACACAAGGATATGTTGGGAATCAATCCCAAAGTGGCCTGTCACAAGTTGGCAACAAGTAAGGATGCAATGTTGGGAATCAATCCCAAAGTGGCCTGTCACAAGTTGGCAACAAGTAAGGATGCAAGGCCTGTAAAGTAAAAAAGAAGATACTTCAACTGGAAGAGATATGATGCAATTTATGATTAAGTGGAAAAGCTATTGAAAGTAGCGCTCATCAAGGAAGTGAGCCACCCTGAATCAATCTCTAATGTGGTTCTTGATGAGAAGGCCAATAGGAGATGGAGAATGTGTGTAGACGTTACCCCTCAATAAGGCATCCTCAAAGTCAGTTTTCTATTGCCTAAAATTGACCAGTTGGTTGATTCAACCACCGATCATGGCCTGCACAATTTCATGGATGCCTTTTTAGGTTACAACCAAATACCAATGCTTGATCAGGAAGAGGAACAAACTTCTTTCATTACTAACCAAGGGTTATTTTGTTATGGGGTAATGCCTTTTGACTTAAAAATTGCAGGTACAAAATACTAAAGGTTGGTAAACAAAATCTACAAACCACTGATTGGTTGCATAATGGAGGTACATGTGGACGACATGATCACCAAATCCAAGAACCCTGGTGAGCAAATGGGACATTCAGAGGAGACCTTTTGTGCTGCTAAAGCTTGAGGGCTAGTGAGTGAATATAATTTATATAAAAATATAATAATACTTGTTTGGGGAATGAAAGTATAGCGACCAGATAAATATAAGGGGGAGCCAGCTCGAGGCAGCCTAGAGCAGCAGCAATAATATTCAGATTTTTAGAATGAGAGGGAAGCCGCCTAGTCATTCCGGCTGTCCACCCGAATACCACGAGGTGACCAGAATTGACTTAGGTAATCAGAGACCCCATAACCGGACTTTAAACCGTTAGGAAATAATTGAGAAGCCATCCATAATGCCTGCAATGAATGTTGAAACCGTGGCTTGGTTAACTGCTTCATAACGGGCATCATATTAAAGTAACGATTAACAAGAGCATTGAATAAAATCCGGCACCCCCTGACTGTTTTGCTGTTAGTGCAGGAGAGAAGAAAAAACAGCACAACCTAGTTGATAGCAGAATGTTCACACCGCAGCAAATATAAGAGCTCACAAGGCGTCTTGTTTGCATTGTAAACTCGACCAGATTTCTACATCAACAATACTTATACATTATCATGCGACATAAACTTTTCACTAAATATAATACATAAGTGAACATGAAATCATACATAATATACATGGGAAACTGCATCAAAGAAGTACCTATTAACTGTCGCACTCACTGGGAACAACATCGTACGAGAAGAGTAGGGAAAAGACATGGTCATACTTAGTGGAATTAGCATTATTGCATGAGCAAAGAAAACTAACTGTTAGTACGCGTGTGCAGAGCACCTAATGAGGATGGTACACTTGCTGGCAATGGTCAAGGATTGCAACTTTCTCATGTCGGTACTGCTTCTTTAAATACAAGTCATGGTAATTCTTTTAAGAACGTTCTTGTTGTGCCCAAATTGAAAAAAAAAATTATTATCTGTTATCCAACTAATTGATGATAATCAATACTCTTTTGAGTTTAATGCTAATGGTTTTATTGTGAAAAGCAAGGAAAGCATAATACTGGCAAGGGGATATAGGCAAGGAAAGCTCTACGTGTTAGAGGGAGGAAAAAACACAGTTCTTACCTCCATAAAAAGAAATTCAACTGATTTCAACCTCTGGCCTCGGTGACGCTAATTCTAAAATTTTACATGCTCTAAAGAATAGTAAAAGCATTAGTTTTTCTAAACGGACTAAGGAACCTACCGTTCGCCTTTCATGCCAACTAGGCAAGAACTGTAAAAAATCATTTAGTTTGTTTAATAAAAGAGCTGATTTTACTCTTCAAAAAATACATCGTGATTTGTGAGACTCTGCTCATATAAGTTCTACACAATGTTATAATTTTTATGCCCTTTTATAGATGATTATTCCCATTTTGGCTGGTTGTTTATGTTAAAGTACGAATCTAATTTTTTTTTACTGTTTTCTAACATTTAAAAAACAGGTGGAAAATCAAATGAATAGCAAAATCAAAATTTTTCAATGCGATGGAGGAAACAAATTTAGTTCATCTAGTGCGCATTTATCAAGCACCTTCAGCATTGTTGAATCCGTAGACAACTTTTTTGTCTTCACACTCCTGAACAATATGGGTAATAGAACGTACATAGGCACATAGTTAAGACCGCAATCACTACGATGTTTTATGCTTCGTTACCCTTGAAACTTTGGGTGGATTTCTTTTTAACTACTACTTATATCATTTATAGAATGCCCTTATACACTTTTAGTATGAAAAGTCCATATAAAATTACTTTTTAGGTCTCAAGATTACAAGAGCTTAAAAACTTTGGGTTGTAGATGCTTTCCCTGTCTAAAGGACTACAGCAAAACAAAATTTGATAGCAAAACCTATTCTTACATATTTATTGGCTCTAGTCTCCTACACAAAGGGTATAGATCTCTAGAACCCGAAATGAATCGTGTATACATATCCAGACACGTGTTCTTTTATGAAAACTCTTTATCATATTGTGATAAACTGAAATTATATTCTATTGTGCAGGACGAAACTATATTGTCCGCATTCCCCAGTAGAGACAAATGGCTACTAAAAGGCTTCTAAAACCGCGCCCACAAAATTGCCCCACATGCATCAAATTGAAAAAATTTGAACAAATTTTCAAGGTATGAATGTTCATAATCATATGGCACGCCTTCCTTTAGACACAACGACGATTTCAAAAAATCAAGCTAACGTGGAAACGTTAGAAGATCAAAGCCATTTGAATACTGCCATCCTAAATTCTTGGGAGAAGTCAGAAAGTGTAAATTCGATGGATCAAGTTCAGTTAACCACTAATTCATTAATCGATTATTCAGTTCCAAATCCCAACTCACCGGTCACCAGTGGAGACTCAACAAAATCTGACTGTGAAGAAGGAGACAAAGACCATCCTCATATATCCAAAGTTGCTGAACTCAAAATTCCTTCGCCAGTAACGAAACAAACCTCACAAAATTATATCCCTTCTGCATCTAAATCAATTTCATCAAACCTGAACACATATTCTATGGTCACCGGAAATAAGCTAAAACAAAACTCCTCTCTAGCCTTACACACAAACCGTAAAATTCGCATTCTCACCGAATCCAAAACCTTAGAAACCGCATTTAAAAAACCGTCAAAGGCTAGATGCAATGAAAGAATAGATTAATCCTTTTCATGAGAACAAACCTGGACCTTATTATGGGTTTGAAGTATCGTATTAAATATGAAGAAGATATGTCACTTGATTGTCATAAGGCGAGATTAATAGCTAGGGGTTGCAAATCCCTGGAGTTGATTTGGATAAAACTTTCAGCCCAATTATTAAAGCAACAACCATTCGATTTGTTATTGCTTTGGCAGTTAGCTTCAAATGGCAAATACAACAGCTTGATGTCCGGAATGACTTTTTACGTAGACAATTAAAAGAAAAGATGTTCCTGGAGCAGCCCTCTGGCTTTCAGGATCCAGCACGTCCTTCCTGTGTTTTCGAACTGCACAAATTGCTCTATGGCCTTGAATAGGAACGTAGAGCACGGTTTGATTGTTTTTGCCGGGCACTACAAAGCCTTGGCTTCACAAGCAGCAAGGCTGACACAACACTTTTGATATTCAATTAGACTTTCGTATTAATTCTAATACTGATCTACGTTGATGATGGAAGTGCTGAGAAAGAAACTTCAATCTTGCTTTCTTCAACACTCCCCAAGATCTCTAAGATTAGAATCAACAAGATGCTTAATAGATGATCTGAATTGCTAACTAAGAATCAATGAATTACAAAATGATGATTGAAACAAAAAAAATAAGAAAGAACTCATCAACAACCACAGAACAGAGCTATTAACGTGGTTCAGCCACAGTACAATGGCCTACATCCTCGAGGGAATAGATTCACCAGCTTTATTGATTGAGTCAAACCGTATGTTACAAAGAATTTTATGAACACTCATCAAAGAACAAGAACCCCTCTTAATACAGATTATCTCTCTCTCATGAATGCTCTCGAACTCTCTTCTTTCTCACGCCAGAAGCAGCTGTGTAACAGCCTTTTAACCAACCCAGAAATGCTTATAGAATTGCACGTGTTTTTCACGTGAAATAACAGTCCCATTAACAGCCTTACAAGTCACTCGTATTACACATGCTTCATTAATCTAAAACGGCATGAACTCTGGTCGTTTAAATCGGCAAAGTAATCACACATCCAAACTCATATTTTCCTTGTCATTTTGCATCTGTTATAGCTTATTAAAACGCAAGTGACCCTCTGTCGTTTTGATGTTTTGATTTGTTTCATTAATAAACACAACAATGATGTTATTATTGTAGGTAATAATAGCAACATTATACGCTCAATCTGTCATCACTACATTAAGTACCAAATTTGCTTTCAGAGACTGGGGAAGCAGGGCTACTTTCTCGGTACCTTACATGCACTAGACTTACATCACATATTTTGTCAATCGTGCATGCCAAAGTTTCCAAACTCCAACCAAAGCTGACTTACATGCTGAACAAGCAAATCTTCTGTTATCTCAAAGGCACTCTCGACTATGGCCTGCAGTTTGTGTCACAAAGCTCCCTCAAATCATAAGCTTTTTGAGAGTCTAATTAGCAGGATGTCCTACAACAAGATGCAGCACCATTGGTTATTGTATTTACCTTAGAAGGAATTGCATTTCTTGGATCTCCAAGAAAGAGACAACTATTGCTCGATCTAGCTCTGAAGGGGTGTCCTTTCTCACCAACGATGATCCATCTCATTTGTAAATCGCTAATCTCTAACCAAACCATGAAGAAAATTTCCATTCCTTAGTCTTCGCTACAAGCTCAGAATTCATTGTATGAAGTTGCCGACCTTGAGGGCGGATGACAAGAATTTTATATTTGAAGACCTAAAGAATTAGCAATGGCACGTTGATCTCACATCAAGGCAATCACATATTACTAGAAATCAAGTAAATCAGAGAAGATTTGCTCTCCTTGAAATTCAACGGACACTAGCCAAAATTACTAAACAACGCCAGAATTCCAATGATTGGTAGAATATTGCGTTAGGCAAAAATTATTCTTGTAATATTGTTTCCTTGGGTAAATGCTTGTTTAATCTTTGTATTTTGCTTTAGTTACCCATTTAATCTTTATATTTTAAAACACTGTTGCAATTAAATATGTTACATTCTTATCTTTATTTTTCTTTACTTTTACAATAATATACTTTCAATAATATTCTTGACATTAATTAATTTATCTATAAAAAAAGTTAATTAGCAAATTAACAAACAACTATTTATTAACAATTTAACCAACTATTTAGTATGAAAGAACTGATATTTTTTTGTACCTATGCAATAATTTTACTAATAATTATTTATAAATAAATTAATATCAGCCAACTTCAAGTAATATTTAATATCCTTACAACAATCTTAATAATAATTAATTTTGTAAAAAAATTAATTTGCTAGATTAATCCTGAAATTAAAATGATAATAATATAAAAGTTTGTGTAAGTTTTTTCATTAGTTTTATGGTTAATTTAATAAATTATCATTTTTTTATTTTTATTAATATCTCTAAGGATATTGTTGTAAGGTTATGGCACGCAAGAAAACTAAAGAAAATTTGGAATAGCAACTTGTAGAAGCTTCTCATCAAAATTGATTAGAATGAGTATAGCTTATATTTATATAGCAAGCTAAAATGATTTGCTATAAGTTGTTAATAATTTGTTATACACACGTGCATTAAGCCAAACCAATTAACTAATTATGCCACACTAGCTAAGTGAACTATTCAGCTGTTGTTGATCATACACTAATAGCATGTACTCCCTTCCATTGCTTTTCACATATTATAAGCTTCATTTACATCCCCTCTCAAGCTAAAATATATTGAACAAACATCTAGATTACTGTGCAAGTAATGGAACTGTGTAAAAGTGAGAGCTTTAATTAAAATATCAATTGTTTAATCTTCACTTGGCACGAAACAAACATTTTTTTGCTTTGCTGCAACTCTATATATGATAAAATGGACTTCCAGATTAGCATGCTTTGATTTAGTGATCAATTGGGTTGTAGGCCAAGGCAATTGCTCCTTGATTGTCACACCACATAATTGGTATTGTCTTAACTGAATGTGTAGCTCTGCAAGCATGGACTGTATCCTAATCACTTCTAAAGTAGCATGTGTCAAAGCTCAATACTTAACCTCTAGACTTGATTTAGAAATAGTTAATTGTTTCTTGGATGACCATAAAACCAAGTTAGGACCTTGGTAGACCATGAAACTAAGTTAGGACCTTGGTAATTTGAGTTCTATTGTGCCGGATAGAACTAACATAAAACTAATTACTAATTTTCTATTGTCTCGATCATAAGCCCGCTTTCAATATGAAAAACAGTTGACTTGCATAGCTGCACGAGTATAAAATTGTAGTCTAAAATGTAAAAGTTCTTAACAACCTCTTGTAAGCTTCATAATTTGAGTTCTAGCTTTGGATAGGAACTAACTTAGATTATTTACTGAGAAAGCTAGAGTTCTAGCTATGGATAGGAACTAACTCAGATTATTTACTGAGAAAGCTATCTCTGGTCTTATAAAAATTACATATTACAAAGCCTGAATGTTGCTTCCATGTTGTGAAACATTTGTAATTTCTTCACCTAAGTCTTTGTGAGTTAGTGACTTGTCGATATAAGTGTAGACAGTAGATTACAATTAGCCATGTCATTTTTGGCCAAAGTGACAGCAATGTACTCAGGTTGAGAGAGATGAATGCCATTTTGAGGTTTGAAACTTCTATGTCTAGAAAGTAATTGACTTCTCCTAAATCCGTCAAAGTAAATGTCTTTCACAAGTCTTCAATAACTTGTTGAACCATAAGTGAGCTAGAACCTATAATTATAATAACATCCATATATACTAGAATCAAAAGTAAGTAACGATTTTCTCAGTTGTAAAAGAGTGAATTGTCTGACTTGGAATTCTAAAAGTGAGATCATTGATGTATTAAACATGTCAAACCAAGCTCTTGGAGCTTGTTTCTAGCCACACAAAGCTTTGCTCAACTTACATGTGTGCTAAGGTTTATGAGGATCCACAAAGCCCTCAGGTTGTGTTACATACACATTTTCAACAATTATGCCATTTAGAGAGGCATTATTATTCACATCTATTTATCTAAAAACCCAATTATTCATGACTGCAATGCTTAAGACAACTCTTATAGTGGAGGCTTTGACCATTGGACTAAAAGTTTCAATATAATCAATGCCATGTGTCTGATGAAAAACCTTATCAAGCAGCCTTGCATTATACCTCAAAACAGACCCATTAGAGTTGTATTTTATTCTAAACACCCACTTGTTTCCAACCATTTTGACAGGAGCATTTGGCAAAACCAGATCCCACGTTTGATTGTTTTGCAAAGCTTAGAATTCTTCTTGTATAGCTTGGAACCATATTGGATTATATAAAGCTTGGGAGACAAAGGTAGGTTCAAATGGTTGAGCTAAAAGAGTAGAAAGATATGACTTTAGTTTATAGATGCCAACCTTGGATCTAGTAATCATGGGATGACCAATAAATGGAGGTGCAAGTAAGAGATGAGGTGGTGAATTACTTAAGACAGAAGTTAAGGTTGGATACAAAGGTAAGTTATGAGTGTTAGAGACTGAAGATAGGGTTGAGATATGAGTATTAGAATCCGAAAGTAGAGGTGAGTTATTAATACTAGAGAGTTGATAGGATACTTGAAAAGAAAGAGAAGATAGAGTTGCAGAATTAGATGTTGAAGTAGCTACTAAAGGAGCTTGAATTTGAACAAAAGGAGAAGCACGATGAAAGGACTCAGAGACTAACTCGAGTAAGGAATTTAACTGAAAAGTTGTTGTAATTGAAGAAAAATCCACACTAGATACATAGGGAAAGAATTTTTTTTATCAAAAGTTATATGATTGGAGACATAGACTTTCGCATAAGAATAAAGGCATTGATAACCATTATGGTAAGGACTGTAACCTATAAAAATGCACTTGCTAGTGTTTAATAGCTTGTGCCTATTATAAGGTCATAGGTAAGGAAAACATGCACAAGTAAAGATTTTAAAAGAAGAGTAATCTGGTTTCCAATTAAAAAAGGTTCTAATAAGGAGAGATATGATGTAAAATTGGTGTAGGAAATCTATTGATTAAGAAGATAGTAGTATAAATGCATTCCACCAAAATTTTAAAGTTAAGTGTACTTGAGCAAGTAAGGTAAGGCCAAAATCAACAATATGTCTATGTTTTCTCTTAATTCTTCCATTTTGGTGATGGATATAAGGGCAAGGGTCCTATAATCTATCCTTCAATTGTTGAATAAAAAGGAAAATGATATGAATTCCCCTCCCTAGTCTATTTGAACTACTTTGATATGCTTTGCAAATGTTTTTCAATGAAGTTCTTAAAATTGGCGAACACTGTTAATGCATCAAACTTGGCATTTAAAAAAAAAATCCAAGTAAACCTATTAAAATCATCTAGAATGGAGAAGTAATAAGTATATCCTTAAGTAGAAGTACTATATAATTCTTACCAAATTTACAAGCATTACAGAATCCCAAATTTTGAAATTTATTAACAAGATCATTACAAGAGTTAAGTATTGTTTTGAAAGTGTAAATGGCGAATGGTCTAATCTAATTGACATCAATAGCTTTAGGAGCAACAACAAACAAACATGAATTTTAATTTTTCTGATAAGAGATAAAACAACAGACACTTCACAAACTGAACAAGGAAAATAAGCAAAGAGGAATTGAAATTTATTTGACTGAGAAAGACTAAATTAGTAGCAACTGACTGGAATGAAAACTTGAACTCTGAACTTTATAGAGGCCTCTTTTAATAACCCTTTCAAGCAAGGTGATCCCTATGCTCCTGGCCTTAACGAAATAGAAATTTCCAACAAATTCAATAGACAGATTATTGTCAGCAAGCAATTTCAAAACAATAAGTAAATTTTAAATGATTTTTGGTACATGTACGTGATGATTAAGAAATAATGGTTCGTGTATAGTTGTAATGAGCAAAACTAACCCAACATATTTGATATGCAATGCATTTCTATTACCAACAAGCAACTGCTCCCATCCAACATAAGCTTTAGAATCAAGAAGCTTATCTAAATCATTTGTGAAATGATTAGTAGCTCTAGTGTCAATGTAACAAGAGGGATCTTCAATAATCGTAGGACTAAGAGCACAAGTTGTTTGAGCTGATGGAGAAAAAGTACTTGGCATTACACTAAATCCATTTCTAGAAATGAACAAAAAGAAGCCATGAGTAATATCAATAGTGAAAGCATTGAATCCAAGAGTGTAATTACAAGGAGTATAGACATCAGTAAAGGCAGGATCTGAATACACAACATTTCCTTGAAAAACAAAATTTCTTGGCATGTAAGAACTGCCAAAGTTAGGTTTAAGACCTTGCCAAAACCACTAAATGATTCACCTCTGCCATATTATCCTTGTTTAAAACCTATATTAAAATTTCCTCTGCCATAGCTCTTTTCATGTACAAAAGAAGAATTATACATGTTATTGCATCTATTTGCTCCATGTCCAAGGATAAGGTATATTTGATAGATAATGTCAATTGTTATGAGAATTTCCTTCACCAGTGAATTGTCCAAAACCATTACTATTAAATCCACCATTAAAGCCACCAAAATTTGAATTATTGCCACCTCAAAAATTACCTTAAGTATTTCTCTGAAATCCACCATTATTCTTTCCAGAAAATGAATCTTTTTTAGCTACATTTGCAGTCATATAATGCATAACATCACTAGCAATTTCACCCTTCATTTGCTCAATTTGATTTTCATGATTTAGAAGTAAAGAATACAAATCATGTAATGTGATTATTCCTTCTCTAGATAGAACAACAGTTATCAAAGATTCATAATCAAAGGAGTTAAGCTAGTCAACACATGCATAGCAGTCATTCAATTCAATTGGTTTTCTAGAGAAAGCTAGTGTGTCTACTATACGTTTGATTTTAGCAAAGTAATTAGCCATTTTCATAAGCCTTTTCTTAATAGTCTGAATTTGCATTCTCAAAATTTTAATTCAAACTTAAGATTTCGAGATAAACATACTGTTAAGCGATTCCCAAATTTTCTTTGAAATTGCGCAATTGATTACTGTTAAAAGCAAGCTTTGTTGGATAGATGACATCATCCAGCTTAGAAAAAGTTGATCAACTTTCATCCAAGCTGTAAACTTAGGATTTATAGATCTAGATCTAGATCCACTTTCAACTGAGGCTCCAGCTCCGTTACTGCTCTCAAGTCTGCTCTGGACACTTTAGATCTCCATTAATGAAGCCTTCTAAACCATTTCCTTTAATTGAAGCTAAGACTCATGTGCCCTACAGAATGAAATTATTTTGATCGAGTTCAACATGTGTAGCAAAGCTATAAGATGAATTGGTTTGAGTCATGCTTGCCATTGTTGGCTTTGATACCATGTTAAAATCTTAAGAAGCCTTGTTTAGCAAGCAAGAAAACTAAAGAAAATTAAAAGAAAATTCATAATAGAAACTTCTCCTCAAAATTGGTTAGAATGATTACAAGTTCCATTTATACTGTGTGCTAAAATGATTTGCTATACATTGTTAATAATTGGTTATACACATGTGCATTAAGCCAAACTAATTAACTAACTACATCAACTAAGTAAGCTATTTAGCTGCAGTTGATCATGCAATAATAGCATGCATTCCCTTCCTTTGCTCTTCATGTATTATTAGCTTCACTTACAAGTTATTATTGTTAAAAAAAAATAAAGATAGGAGTGTAACATATTCAACAATAGGGGTGGCTTAAGGTATCTTTTGAAATATAGGAAGTAAATGGACACAGAACTCAAAATATAATACTAAGATGGTATTTATCCTTGTTTCATTTAAAATATCTGCCTTATAATAAAAGGCTATGCATTCATTTGTAATCCTCATGACAAATAACTTCAGTTTTTTAGTGAACTTAAAATTCAAATTCTTTAGCACCATCAATTTTTTTCATAACTACAGCTTTTTCTTTTTCATATCAATTGTAGCTTTTAATTCACTCATCTCAATACAAAAAAGGACCTTAGTTGATGATTGAAGATATTAAAAACAAATAACCAACTAAAAATATTAAAAGTGATGATAATTAGGAGAAAAGAAGAGGGGAGTGATTCGACATCCGATTACTTCTTACTAATTCTCTACTTATGTACGCCCTCATTCCCATCATAATTGCTTCAAGGGAGGGGATGAGGATTCCCGAATAATGAGGAATTCCAGAAGGTACCTGATTCCCAAATAATTGATATTTTTATTTTCTGATCTTACTATAATCATTTTAAAGTAAAAGTACGAAATTGTATTGCCCTACAAAAACATTAAAATAAAATAGTGTAATTTAAATAATTTCCAGTAAACTAAGTCAATGTCATCAACATTACAAGATAATTTATAAAATTAAGCAAAAGCAAATCTTCAATTTTGGATACATCCATAACGATGAAATTATTTCTTGCATTAATATTTATGCATTATAAAAGTCACATGGGATAAATTATCAACAAAATTGTCTCTTATTTATGAATAAAATAATTATGGAAAATTTCATTCAAAAGTTTATATTAGCTCTTACTTACGTTATTATTATAAGGGAAATTATTCACCGACCACCTGATTTTTTCTAATTTTTCAAAAATACACAATTCCTTTTTTGTTTGCCTGAATTGCACCTGAAGTTATAATTTTTTTCACTTTTCTACTTCCGTCTGTTGACCGTTAAGATTCTGTTAGTTTTTTTAGTAAAATGACGATTTTGCCTCCCAAATGTAAATTTACAATTTCATCCTATAGCATTAATTTTGGGGGGCAAAACAGTCATTTTGTTAAAAAATCTAACGGAATCTTAACGGTCAACAGACGGAAGTGAAAAAATGCAAAGAATTGTAACTTCAAGTGTAATTCAAGCAAAAAAAAAAAAGGAATTGTGTATTTTTGAAAAAGTCCGAAACGTTAGGTAGTCGGTGAATAATTTCCCTTATTATAAACATGTATTTGTTACTTACATCTATACTATTAAAATTTAAGTTTTAAATGTATTTAGAAAAAAAGACACCCACAACTTGAAAGTGTACTTAAAGGGTCATATAGACTCTCTTAGTTTTACAAATAATCACATAAACCCCTTTCTAACTATTATAGCCTTGGATTTTAATAAGACAAAATTGACTTTAACTAAATACAAATATAATATTTAAAATAATCTAATTTATAAAAAATCATAAATTACAAACTATTTTGAATATTAGACAAAATTATTTTAATATTTAATATTAATAAAATCTTTTTCACAAATTAATACTATAAAATAATTGTGTTTAACATTCAAAATAACTTACAAAATCTATAGCATATATTTTCTTGAAAATATTTTCTATACGTTTGTTTATATTAACATAAGTTTAAAGCTATCTTTTGGATTAAATGATTTAAGTACTAATAAAATCTATGACGATATATTGACCATAGGTTAATACTAAAAATCATTTGCATGAGATATACCTGTCGTTATATTAATTATATTTATTTTAACATTTTAATTGTATTTATATGCTATTTTATATCTTGCTTTTACCTTGGAATTTTAATTATATTTATCATAAAAGTTTTAACTATAATCCAAGGGTATAAATGTTGAGTACTGGAGAATGCAAATTTATAAAGGGTAAAATTATCATTTCATGCTTCAAGTCTCACTAATATTTCTATTTTTATGTGTTTAAATTCTCTAACCTTTTATTATGTGTTTTTCTATTATAATTTAAGTATTTTATGTATTTTAGGGATATTTTGCCCATTTCACCACTAACGATAAGTCAAACAACAAAACAGATGATATTTTTGAACTCGAAACAGTTGAAAATCCTAGAAGGAGCATAAAAGGGTATTTGACATTATTCGCATATATAGTACTATTCACATATACAATATGATAACATGGCATTGACCAATAACGTGGTAGCATCTTATTGGACCAATGATTTAGCATTGATAAATTATATGGCATTGATTGATGATGTGGTATTGACTGATTATGTGGCAGGATGCTAATCGACCGAAATATTGATGTGGCATTTACTGATGATGTGGCAACATCCTATTAGACTGAAATATTGATACGGTGTTAATTAATGATATGTTCCAACCAATCAAAGCTTGCCACTTGGCATAATCCTGAGCATCCAAATTATTTTCATCTGATGGCCATGATTTACCCATTGTATTTATAAATAGTGAGCTCCCCCTTAATTTGACACCTTTGAATCCATTTTTCAGCTCCATTTTTTGTAATTCTCTCTCTGTCATGTATTTTCTACATATTTTGATAAAATTACCATTTTACCCCAATTCAATTATAAGTGGCTAGTTTAGTTTCAAGGTTGGGTTGAAGGTAAAGTCTCAACATGATCCATGGGTTTAATTAGGTTAGTTTATTTTCTTTCCCTCTCTGATTTATTTGGTTGTATTGACTCATTGTCGACAAACAATGTATCTTATCTAGATTTTACACGATATACAAGCTCCCAAGTGAAAGATTGTTACTATCTAACACAATGAGCACTTAGCACCATATTTATTAGATAGAAAATTTTATGGGTGAGTCATCTTGACTATGTGTCGACAGAGAGTGTATCTTAAGCTATTTAGTAGATGATCTTATCACATTGTCAATAGAAAGATTATTATCATCTGGCATAACGTGTTCTTGACACCACACTTAATGGAATACACTACCCTCTAGTATACTGAGCACTTGATACCATATTTATTAGAGTGAGGATTATGAGAAGTGGAATCACCCCCTCATGAATTAATTGGAACTAAAAAGGAAATATTAAGCCCATGGTAAAATGTTGAGTGTGAATTTAGAGATTTAAGCATTTCATTTGCATTGTTTTAATCTTTAATTCATTCCTGCCATTTTATTTTAAATCTCAAGATTAAAAAAAACACTTCCAACCAACTCGCATATATACTTAGAAAATTAATTGTACGCATAATTAAATTTACCTTCTTGTGGAATCGACACTCGTCATCATAAATCTGTTTTATAATAAATTCGTGCACTTGAGAGTAAAATAAAATTTTCACAACAATAAACATGAAAAAAAAAAGTTTGTGTAACCCTTTATAAAATTAGAGTTTTCGGAATTATTTAAGCAAACATTTGAGGTGTCAATGGCTTTTTCCACGTATTCCCTAAAAATTTAAGGAAAAATAAAAAATAAAAAAAGTGAAGTATGAAAATGTCAACGAATCTCCATTTTTTTTTTCGAAGAAAAATATTAGGTCTTAAATTTTTTTTGTCCCTTCTCTACATAAGATATTAAATATAAATCTATATCCACATCTTCCCATAATGAGAAAATTCCTTAGGGATTGTCGTCCCTAAACAAGAATTTTTGCCTTCCATAACTCTTATGCACAAAATTTATGCTGCTACAAGAAATCAAGAATGACTTTGATGGGTCTACGGACAGTATTATAAATGGACCCCAATTACAATGGAAGTCTTCGGCTTTTTTCTCATTTTCTTCTTCTTCAGAAACATATTTTCTAACCCTTGGTCGGTTACTTCATGAATACGACCGTTTGTGATATTCATTTTTATTCTTACATGAATGCTGCCGTAAGGATGACAATGCAATCACATGAGAAATTTTTCCGCACGCATGAAAAATCAACACCTGTCAACAAAATCTTTTGTTACATAATATTTGTATTTAATATGCAATAAATAAATTTGAACATCTAATAGAAATAAATTAAGTTATTAATTATATTAATTTATGACCAAATAATGAGCCTGGATTTTTTTGGTAATTATATAAGTACACGGCACTTTTATGATTAATTTACTAAACAAGTATAATAAATTATTTCATAATTGATTGTCTCACAATCTAAATTTTTCAAACACCTTGGAAAATTATTTGCAAAGTTGACTATTTGATTAAAAGTTAAATTTTTTTAACAGCAATTAATGTTGGAATCATTTGAACTTATTAAATTCTTTTAATTTTTTTTAACAATCAAGAGGTACATACATTACAAACTAAATTCTATTGGCAGTCTAGATAGTTGTATTATAACACACCCTAAAAATCTGCCTATTACTAATTCCATATTGAAGAGATATATATTAGACCTCCAAATTTATTTGGATAAGGAACTGAGATGCGTGAGGTCACCATTGGCCTGAGTCAACCTTTGCTCTAAACATTCACAGTTGTATTTAGTATTGTCTCGTGCTAGGTGATCAATTAGATTGAATTATATTAATGTTGTCATGTGTTTGGTGTAATATGGGATTGGACAAGGTTTTATATAAAATTTTACATTATTAAAATGAAAAATAAATACAAATTAAATAAATAGTTGGATATTGATTTAAATTTCATTTTAGAATTTATAAATATTATTACCGTGCATATTTTTCTGGCTTCTAATTTATCCCTTAATTAATGGTATAAGAGATCTGTTATTGAAAAATTACTAATTAATATTAAATTTCACTCAATATTGCCCCCGTAGATCGAAACAGCGTCAGCTAAGAGACTCTTTCGTTTTTCTTACCTATGATTGAAGCTTCATTTGGAAGAGATGCTTTACAGATTATTTAGCTCATGTCATTAATAAATATACATGATCATAACTAATTTCCAGCTTTTGGGGAAGTTAAAATCGTTATTTTTCCATTTTGTGATTCAAGCATGATTTTTTTATTTTATTATTAAGTTTAATTAATTGAATGGCATGTGAGTATCATTTCATTATATTTACATCTCTATCTTTAATTTTAAGGAAGCTATATTCACTGATATTTCTAAAAATATATTTGTCGCTGCAAGCACTTTTTAGCGACGAAAATAACTTTTGTCACTAAATTCATAATAGAAAAAAATAATATTTAATTATCACTTTTAGAGATAAAAGATTCATCGCCAAAGAGGACATATTACGACTAAAAATTTTTGTCGCCAAAAAATTAAGCAGCAAAAAAAATGTTGAAGCCTAAACCATTAGCATCCAAAATTTGATATATTGCGATGAATATATTTTGTCACTAAAACTTTTTGATATTCCCCAAAAAAGCATGTTTTAACGACCAAACTAAATTTAGTCGCTAAAAATAGTTTTAGTGACGAAATCTATTTGTCGTTAAAACTTTTTGGTATGCAAAAAAAGCATGTTTCAATGATGAAACTAAATTTCGTTGCTAAAACTCTGTAATATGCCAAAAGAGCATGTTTCAGTGATGAAAACAAATTTCGTCACTAAAACTCTTTAAAATGCCAAAAGAGCATGTTTTAGTGATGAATATAAATTTTGTTGTAACAAATAATTTATTTCGTCGCTAAAACTCTTTGATATGTTAAAAGACCCTGTTTCAATGAAAAAAATAAATTTCATCATTAAAAATATTTTTGGCAAAAAAATCTATTTGTTATTAAAACTCTTTGATATGCCAAACAATATGTTTTAGTGACGAAAATTAGATTTCGTCGCTAAATGTGCACCTTCAGTGAAGAAATTTGTATTGCGCACCACTAAAAAAACGTAAAAATTTTAAAAAAATTTTGTGGATGACTTTTCACGAAAATTTAAGACCTTGAGAGACGAAATTCAATTTCATCACTGCATATGTACTTTTAGCGATGAAATTACATTTTTTCTTGTAAAATGTGCACTTTTAGCTACAAAATATCTATTTTGTCACTAAAAATTTTCAAAATTAAAAAAGTTTTAGTGGGTTATTTTCTGCCAAAATTAAGTTTTAGCATCGAATTTTAAAATTCATCGCTAAAAACTCTTGTAGCCTATTTATATATTATTTACTTCATTTCTTTTATTCATTCTTGCATTCTCTCATTCCCTTACTTTAATTCTTTAATTCTCTCATCTCTAAATATATAATTTTCTTTTTCTAATTTAATCTCTACTTCTTTTCTTTTTTATTTTTAACATGGTATAATTTTTTTTTACTTGTGTTATTTATTCCAACTTATATTATTACCATATTTGTGTTTATTATGTTAACTAATTATTGTGTATTTATTTGTAGGGAATATTGAAGATCAATTACATCAAGATGAAGAAAATCAAGGAATTTATATTCTTTTGTAACAAATTTCTTTCAAAAAATGGATATTAAATTGTGTAATTATTTTTTGTATTGTTCATCAACAATAATAATTCTTTTCAAAATTAATTAATTTTATTTTTATCATAATGGTGTTAATTGTCATTGTAATTTAGTACTAAAGATGATAATATTTTAACAATAGTAATAATAAATAAATGAAAGAAAAATGATACCTTTCAGTGATGAAATAATTTTAGTAACTATTATTCGTTGCTAAAAGTTCTTTTGCTAACAAAATTTAAAAATTCGACACCAAAGACCTAACAAAACACTCCTATTGCAACAATGATGGAGTAAGGCGTAGCGGAAGTAGATATTGCTAGGGTAAGAAAACTAGATATCGATCTAGTATTGGTTCAAACCAACACGATTAGGTTACACCCTAATCAAAGCGTGATTAGATATCATTCTAATCAAATAACGCATAATGCGAGATTAGATGATGCTTTAATCCAAATGACTTTACAAAAGAGATTTTGATAGATAATCTAAGAGGGAATTATAAAAGAAGATTTTATTGAATAATTCAATATGAAGTTATCAAAATAACTACAAGAGCTCTCTATTTATAATATAGGAAACCTACTTCCCTAAGTTAACTTAAAAACAAAAACTAAATCATAATTATAATGGAAATAAAATATATTTTCTCTAAGTTAACTTAGAAAAGGAAAACTAAATTACAATTATTATGGAAATAAAAGACTAAGACACATACCATAATTGACTCAAATTAGAATAGAAAGTTCTAAAATAATAAAATTCTAAAATCTTAAAATTCCTAAAATAACGTCCTACATCAGTCTCCCTCTCTTGAAAGAAACTCGTCCTCGAGTTTGAATACAATATGGAGGGTGAAACTTGTAGTGTAATACCAAATCATCCTGTAATTCGAACTTGTGGTCTTTCTCATCAATCTTTCTTAAGATTTTGAAGAATCCATACTTCATCAACTTCCTTCGCTTGTACATTCTTCCAGGCAATGAAGACTTCCAAGATCGAACAATGATCAAATAACTCTTGCCCTTCCTCAATTCTTCTTCAATGCGCTCTCCAATAAATTTCACATTTTCAATCAAATCTTCTTCAAGCACAATCTTTTTGTCTTCAATATGAACAGGTAGAACCATTTCGATCATCTCAACTTCTTGAACTTGATTTTGCTGAACATCCTTGATCGTACTGTTAGGCTCAATGCATAAATCAAAGATAGGTTGTTCTTCTTCTTTAAAAATCCCATACAGATAAGAAATCTCATCATCATCTTCAACACTTGTCTTGTCCTCCAAGGAAACATTATGCACATTCTCACATGGATTGCCAGATTGAAATTTTAAATCGATAATAAATTGTACCTTTTCCTCTAGCATCTTACACAAGTTTTCTTCCTCAATAATAGGTGAACTTAATGGTGCATTTTTAAGCACTATCATAGAGACAGGGCATTGCTTGGTTAGATCTTCAACAATTCCTTTAATCACATCATCTAAGCTGCTTCTTTGTCATTGTGACTTGATTTGCTTGGCTTGGCTAAATGAATTGCATGCTGTAAAGTATTGATAGTGTATGTAGGCATCCTTTCTTGAATATATAAATCAAGCCCTTTCACAAATCTTATAACTGTATTCTCTTCAGGCTCATAATAATAATTGCATCCATAAAATTGTTCAAACTCATAAGCATAAGTAGAAATGGATCTTGTGCCTTGTTGTATCAAATAATAATCAAGAGGGATAAACTCAAATCGCAAAATACGCTTCATACAATTCCATGATCAAATTTTGCATTTGCCTTTGTCATGTCAAGAAGCTTGCAACTCATCCTACCATTTTGAAACACTTATACTTAATCTACTAGCAGCAAATGATATCTGCTCTCCTTTAAGAGTACGCCAAAATAAAAACCAATGCTCGATCTTGTCCAACCAATCAAGAAACTTGTTTGGACGAGTGTATGCAAATAATTCTGGTACATGACAGATAGGAGGGCAAGGATGGTAGTTTGCCATTTATGGTCAAGTTTCCACACAATGGCAAAATCAAAATTAAGGCTTAACTCTCGGGTTTGGTATGGTCGTGATTGGAAGTGAAGATGGTAAAAGATGGTGGTTTTTAAAAAGTTGGGGGCTAAACTAAAAATTGAATAAAACTTTAGGTAACTAGTAATTTAGTAAAAGTTTAGGTTTTCCGGTGGTGGTCAGAAATCCGGCAAGGATGGGTGGATCTAAAAGATTTATGGTCGATAAGTGTGATGGTGGTGGTGGTTTGTTTGAAAAGATGGTGATTTAGCCAAAAAATGGAGATAAAGGTGGCGGCTTAGTGTTGGCTTTAATTCTGGTGATGGGTTGGTCGATCAATGGTGGAGAATGGTGAAAGGGGTTAAAGTAGTGGGGAGGATTGATTGAGGGCAGTGGTGCCGGCTAAATCGCGGCAGAAACCAACCAACGATAGCAGCGGCTTTCGCAGTGGTTTGGCTGCTGTTTTGGTGTGTTTCCAATCTCTATGGTGGCGGGATGGTGGTGTTTGATGGCAAGGGTGGGTTGGCGGCGTTTTGGTGTCGGGATAGTGGTGAATGTAGCGGGAAAGGATGAAGACTGGCTGTGGGTTGGCTGTATGCAATGGTTATGATGGTGGTTTATGTTTTTTTTTTTTTGCTGTTTTTGGTTTTTTTTTTTGGAATAAACAGTGATGGATTTGGTATGGGTGTGGGTATTCAGGAAAGCTGTGTAATTGGCACAAAATGGCTATGATACCAACTAATGAAGTAAAGCGTAGTGAAAGCAAAAATTGATAAGGTAGGAAAACTAGATATCGATCTACTATTAGTCCAAACCAACGCGATTAGGTTACGCTGTAATCAAAGTGTGATTAGATATCGTTCTAATCAAAACAACTCAATGAGATTTTTAATAACGCGTGATGTGAGATAAGATGACGCAAACGATTCTACAAGAGAGATTTTGATAGATAATCCCAGAGGGAATTATAAAAGAAGATTTTATTGAATAATTAAATCTGAAGTTATCAAAATAATTACAATAGCTCTCTTTATTTATAATAGAGGAAACCTACTTCCGTAAATTAATTTAAAAATAAAAATTAAATCACAATTATAATGAAAATAAAATAAATTTTTCCTAAGTTAACTTAAAAATGAGAAACTAAATTACAATTATTATGGAAATAAAAGACTAGGACACATACCATAATTTACTCAAATTAAAATAAAAAGTTCTAAAATAATAAAACTCTAAAATCTTAAAATTTCTAAAAGAACGTCCTACATCAAACAAAATGATGATGAAAATTTTTTCGTCACTATAGTCTTTAGCAACAAAAATTACATGTTTTAGCAATGAAACTATTGGTCACTAAAACCTTTTTTTGTTGTAGTGAGTTGTTAAAGCGTTTGCTTTTATGTTATTTTATAGGGTTTGAATAGGATGCCGACTTCTAAAATACCAGTATAAATTCATTATTAGTTAGATGAGAAATAAGAAATTTAATTCTATAACCTAGTGTACAACAAATGATCACAAGTAACGATCAGTCAAGTCAATGTATGTACACACACACACATACAGCTAGAAAAATGTCTTATTTGGTTTGTCATTTTTATTTTTCCGGTCAATTATGATTACACTTGGAATCTCGGACCCAGCAAAGACTTTGACAATGGTGAGCACCGATTGCAACTATTCCAAGTCCTTTCCGAAGTTCTCACCGGTTCTATACGTAATTTATGAAAAGGTTCGGCGATTCTGCATAACGAGTGGGGCTTATCTGCTCGGCGAATTGCTCCTGTTTTTTTTTTGTTTTTAGTGTTGTTCATATCTGCTAGTGGGGTTTTTCGAAATTGTTGATTTTTTCTCCTTTGAAATTAATATCAAAACACAGCACCATAATTTTTACTGTGTAATTTAGAACTATCGCGTGACGTTTTCTATACGGCCATCGATTATTTAATTGATAACGGCCCAGCGGGTACGTGGCTAGAAATTCTCTTCTTCTATTTTAAATAAATTTCACGTATACTTCTCATTGTTTGCGGATATCTTGAAGACCAAAGTAATCATAATAATAATAATAAGAATAAGAATAATATTAGAGATAGCAACATTTGAATTTTAACTTGATTTTTAATGTTATGTGTCCTTAATTTATCAGAAGATAGATTTTATAATTAATAAAATTACTTAACTATAATCTAATAGATGAATGCTACATCAGTTATAACTTAAATTAGGACTTAAATGTTTGGATACTTATCATTACTCTAATAACCATAATAATAATGTATTACATCCCAAATCGCCTTCATTATAATATTTGAGTGCAAAACTAATAAAATTGCAAAGAATAAATAATAATTTAAATTAATTGATAATGGAAGAATTACCATTAAAAAAAAGATTGATCTATTTTCTAGGGTTTCTAACCCTTTTGTCCAATATTGTTAATAAAGGATAACATTTTAGATTTAGGGATTTCTTAAGGTCTGTTTGGCATAGCACAATACATGGGATTGCATTAACTAATGCAATGCAATCTCATATTTGGTAAATCTTCTTGCTCACATTATGGTGTATTATACAATACACTATAATGTGAGGAGTGCCGCATTAAATAAACTTGAGGGGGGTTGGATTTGTGTAATATGGTAATATTCACATTAGTTTTTTTTTATTTCTTTAATCCAAATAATAAAAACTAAATAAAAATATATAATATTTAATAAAATTAAAAACTCAAGTACGTAGTCTGCCCATGCCAGATGTATAACATCATGTTTTGCCCAAAAATTTAGTACCATTAGCATCCTCATTGTCGAGGTTAAAAAATGATACAATTATTACCAGTACAATAATAAAATTTGAAATCCAAAAATTTGACCATACATATATGGCGAATGAAAGTTTCTTTGCAATAATATTTGTACCATTGTATCACCCTGACAATAATGATTCTAATGATATCAAAATATAGTCAAATGACAGTAAATTATAACTGTCAATAGTGAAAAGCTTTTATTTTAATTATAAAATTTTAAATTATTAATTGAATATAAGAATAATAAAACATAAATGAATCTTAGATTAGTAATTTAATATAAATATGAAAATAAAAATATTATTTTATATAACATAGTGCATATTACATCAAATATAATATTGCATTACAGTTTAACACAATACAATGCAAAGTGTCAAATGCACTTTTAAGACAAAAAATGTCACTACCATAAGATTATTTAGTGGGCCTGCTTGTGTCATCCTTAGTTTCTTTTTTGTGACAAATACTATATTGGAATTAAATTTTAATAACATTAGTCTATTCCACAATCTTTAACACCATCCAAACATACCCCAAGGATTAACTATGAGAAAACTTTAATAAAGACTTATGGTACGTTTAGCTGGAATTGGAATGCACAAAAATTGGAATGAGCTGTAATTAAACCAGACTAAAATTGATCATAAAAGGAATGAGAATCAAAATAAGTTGTTTATATGAGCCATAAGAATCAAAATCAACAATATTCCAATTGATGTATTTACGCTATCTTGTAATTCAAATAAATTATTGCAAGTTATAAAAATACCCTTAGTTATGATCATGTATTTTTCTACTACAAAATAAATAAACAAATATTTTAAAAGAAAACATAAGGATATTTATTATAATATTGAGTGTAATTCAATGATTTCTTTAGTAAACTAGTTATTGTTACTATTACTACTACGACTACTACTACTATTCATATTGCTATTATTAGTATTATCATTGTTATTGTTATTTTTCTTTTAATAATCCTATATCTATCCCTACCTATTAATAAGAGGGAAATTAAAGCCCTAATTTTCTATTAATTTAATTCCTCTTATTACTAGAACGGGAACCAAAGGTCTAACACTAAGTTTTTGTTGTTGGTAGGACTGAAACCTACCCCCTCAACTTTCAAGGCACAGATTCTCCCATTAGATTACAAAGCTGGCCTATGTTATTGTTATTGTTACGACTAATACTATTATTATAATTGGTTGTTGTTATTATTATAATTAATTTTATTAAGATTATTTAATTATATTATAGGGATAAGATCATAATTTCAGAAATTAAAAGAGGGTAAAATGATTAATTAAAAAAACAAATATCTTATTCCAATCTCCCCCTGAGAATGAAATTTCCATTCCTATCTCTAAAATTTGGTGGGCCTCACAAATTTCGTCCACATTCTCAAATACCAAATAAGTAAATAAACAATGAAATCATTCCTATTAGTCCATTTCCATTAGTCCATTCCTATTTCCCATTCTAAGAAGTAAACATGCCTTTAATAGAATATTCAAATGAAATAGTAGCCGGGCCCTGAGAACTGATGTCGATCAATTATCTCTTCAGGGTTAGAAATTTATGTTATTTTTCTATATGATCACACTTGAATCTTAGACCAGCAAAAAGTTTTCCGTGGATAAGGACCCATTGCAACTCATAGACAAATTCAAAACAGAAAAGTTAATATTTCTAGTCCTTTCCCTCGTTATAGACAGCTGGCAATGATGATGGTACCCAGGATTTTTCTGAGGTTTTCACCCCGTTCTACACGTTCATAAATTTATTAACAAAGACTTAAAGTAGAATCTTGTTGCACAGTACGCTTATAATTTTCAAATTTTAATCTCAGAAACTGAAATGAAGTGCCTTCCAATCTCCAATTTCTTTTACCTATTTTCCTTCATATCAGTCATTGAGTTTTCGTTTGGGGGTGATACCATTACCATGGGACAATCCATCACTGATGGTGAGACATTAGTCTCCTCTTCCCTAAGATTTGAGCTAGGCTTCTTCTCTCCAGGCAATTCGAACAACAGGTATCTTGGAATATGGTACAAGAGTAGTCCGAGGACTGTTGTGTGGGTCGCAAACCGATACAAGCCCATTACCGACAAGAACGGAGTTTTAACTTTGAGCAACGGCGGAAGCATTTTACTTATCAACCAAGAAAGGAGCACTATCTGGTCTTCAAATTCGTCAAGAGTGCTAGAAACTCCAGTGGTGCAGCTCTTAGATTCTGGAAATCTTGTTCTCAGAGACAATATCAGCAGAAGTTCTGATGAATTCATGTGGCAGAGCTTTGATTATCCATCAGACACGTTGTTGCCAGGCATGAAGCTGGGATGGAACTTAAGAACTCGTTTTGAGAGATATCTGACAGCATGGAGAAATGCTGACGATCCAACCCCTGGAGAATTCATTTTCCGGTTCGACATTAGGACAATGGCTGAATTGGTGACTGTCACGGGATCAAAAACAGAGGTGCGAAGCGGACCATGGAATGGTCAACAGTTTGGAGGCATTCCAATGTTTTTTCCCAGGTTAAAAAACAAGGTCTACATACCAATGTTGGTGCAGACAGAAGACGAGGCATACTACACATATAAGCCTATCAACGACAAAGTAATTCCAAGATTATACTTGGACCAATCAGGAAAATTGCAGCGTTTTGTATGGAATGAGACGAGCTCTGAATGGCGTATGTCGTACTCGTGGCCATTTGATGCATGTGACAATTACGCACAGTGCGGTGCCAATAGTAACTGCAGAATTAGCAAAACACCTATTTGTGAGTGTTTGACGGGGTTTATATCCAAATCACAAGATGACTGGGATTCACCTTACTCTAGGAGATGTGACAGGAAACCTTCAGATTGCCCGAGTGGAGAAGGGTTTCTAAAGCTTCAAAAGATGAAACTACCTGAAAATTATTGGTCAAACAAAAGTATGAATCTCAAGGAATGTGAGGCAGAGTGCATTAGGAACTGTTCATGTCGAGCTTATGCAAACTCAGATATTACCGGAGGAGGTAGTGGTTGTTTGATGTGGTTTGGGGACCTGATTGATATCAGAGAGTGTACGGAAGAATTCAGCTGGGGACAGGATATTTTTATTAGAGTACCAGCAGCAGATTTAGGTAAGTGTTTTAATTGATGTACAGCAGCTTATTTCATTTTTATTACTGTTTTTGAGTTGCCACAACTCCTCCTTTAGCCAGAATGTGAATTAAAATTAATATTAGCTCATTCCTATACTCAATAGTTTGTTTTGAGAAGGCCCTCAGACTAGGATTGACCTTGTAAGGCAAAACCAAAATAGAAAAAGAATAGACTAACAACAAATTGATCTTTTTTCTTGATGTTTTATGTTCTAGATTCAAGTCAATATTCAAGTAAGCACTCGAATAAAAAGAAAAGATTAAATATCATAGTGGCAATGTCAATCATTTCCGGTATGTTGATCTTGGGCCTTCTACTCGGCGTGGCATGGAAGGTAGCAAAGAACAAAGGTAACATATTCCTCTCACCTTATTAATTTTTATGAAAAATTAGATGGTCATTCAGAGTGCTACTCTTTTAGCAGTGGTGCTTATAGGGGCCTATTAAATTCACAAAAGCAGGAGAAGGGTAAAATTTGCTCTATTTGCATTAAAAAATTTATATTTGTTGATACCAAAATTTGGATCAACAATAAGAGTTAATAGAGAGTTGTTTTTCTTGGTGAATAGGGTGTCAGAAAGTTTGATGTCCTAGGGAATTGTCATTATCGAGAGTGAAGGGCTTAATGCTCTAATCCTACAAAACAATAACCCATAAGGGATTATTAGGTTGCTATCGACGTACTCCTTCCAATGCTTAGGTTAGAGATTGAGAGCAGCAAGATAACAAACAAATAATATGAGAGAGAAAAGAGATTAAGAAAATGGCCTAGAGAATATTGTACCCCCTCCTATAATATACCTATTTCTCTATATCCTGCCTTTGAGTGATGCCCTAGTTAGAAAGACTTTTCTCTTGTCTTGTAGGATTTGAGTTTAGCAAGAATTAGGACTTATATTTTTTAATGCTGTTTAGATTAGGATATATTATTAGATGTGAATCCTTGGGTTTGAGGCCCATTCGTTATGTCATTAGGTAGAATATGGTAAAAATATGGGTATAATAGGAGCCCCCAAATTATAGTATTCACGAATTTACAAGTGAATGCTGTAAACTGATATATTTTATAATATGTTAGATTTTCTTATTATCCCTTGTTGTATGATATAAAGACATCTTAAGTGTTGTGAGGAAATCTTGAACGACATGATTAAAGTAAATCTTAAATGTCATGAGGAAAATCTTGAATGACATGAGAGAAACACAAATGACACGAGGAAATCTTGAATGTCATGAGGACAACTTGAATGACATGAGGACAATATGAATGACGAGAGAAAATCTCGAATGCCATAAAGATAAGTTGAATAACATGAGGAGTTCTCATATGTCATGAAAACAATTTGAATGGCATGAGGACAGTATGAATGACATGAGCAAATCTCAAATGTCATTAGGATAACTTGAATGACATGAGGAGATCTCGAATGTTATAATATGGCTCATAAAATTAAAATAATATTGTAATATGCAGCATAAATTAAAATAATATTGCAATAACCACCATTAAATTAAGATAATGCCACGATAAGGGCCATAATGTCATGATAAGGGCTTGCATATTACACTGCAATAAGGGCCATAATTAAGATAAAAATGATGCCGCAGTAAGGGCTTGCAAATTATGTTGCGATATAGGCTAAAAATAAGATAAAAATGAAGCTGTGATAAGGGCCATAACGAAGATAAAAGTGATGCCACAACAAGGGCTTGCAAAATATGTTGCAATAAGGGCCATAATTAAAATAAAAATGATGCTATAGTAAGTGCTTGCAAATTATGCTGCGATTAAGGACCATAATTAAAATAAAAGTTATGCTGCGGTAGGGGCTTGGAAATTATGTTGTGATAAGGGTCATAATTAAGATAAAAATGATGCTGCGATAAGAGCTTGTAAATTATGTCGCAATAAGGGTAAAGACAAAAATGATGTCGCAGTAAAGGGGTCTTTGGCATCTCGATGTTTTAATTTTTCCTGACCTTAGGTCAATCAGCACTCTGCAATGTCATGAGATCGAGGCCCAAGAGCATGTGTTAGGATACGTGTTATAAGATCAAGACCTATGGGCAGGAGGCCGAATTATGTGTGATGATATTGAGATGTAGAGTATCAGGTAAAGATACATATTATGAGATCAAGGCCTAAAAGTATGCCGCAAGTATGGAGGTGAAGTTTGTGGAATAAGATCTAGGCCTCTAACACACTTAACAGAGATTCAAAGCATTTAATCTTTGTAGCCATGTGTATAGTTTTAATCCAATCCAGATTATTGTGAATAATCAATAACAGAAATAAATATTAAAGTGAAAGAAAATGGGAAAAATAGTAAATTTGACATAGTGAGGGTTTACCTTGCTGGCCACCAGTGGCCGGAGAATCGAGTGAAAGTGGTTGTGATATAGGCTTCAACCTGCGTAGAGTCCAATAGTGGTGGCAGTGAGTCGTAATGTGCTGTGGCAGCAGCAGATTGAGATCCTTAGCCGTGTGTGCTTCAACGGTTGTCAGCCACCAATTCAGTGACTTCTGGTTAGTGGCGACGGCTGGAATTTGAAAGGAACAAAACCCAGGTGACGATGAGTCGTGATTCTAGCTCAGGGTATTTGCGGATCGGATTTTGTGGATTGGGCATCAATCCATATCCGATCCACGATTTTGTGGATTATAAATTTTCAATCCAATCCGATTCACGGATCGGTGAAACTCAATCCAAATCCAATCCATACATCTGCTGCGGATCAGATGCAGATTTGACACAATCCATATCCAATCCACCATTTTGTAGATTAAAAATTTTTAATTATTTCCAATCTATAAACTAACTAAATAAAAAAATTAATATAAAAATAACTTTACTACTGATTAAATTTAAAATTAAATAATATTTAAATAAATTAATTATCCGAATAAAGCTAGAAAATATATTCAAAGTTTTAAAGTATAACACACATGTATAGTATGGTAAAACCCCTAGTGTAAAATGTTTATTACTTAATGCTATGCTAATAGAATAATGAAAAAAGACATTTTTCCCAAAATTACTACAAGCACTTTTAGAAAAAGGTAGCTTAACTAAAGAAAGAAAGATGAAACTATATGCATTCTTAAAACAAAGTACAACCATATGCATTCTTAAAAGAAAGCGTAAGAAAAAATCTCATTTGTTTAGATCAGTATGTAAAAATTAATTACTCAGGAAGGTATATTTGTTTATTTAATTATTTTTATTTTATATTTTCATCGGATAAGTTATAATATGATATTAATGTAACTATATTTTAACATATTTATTTATTATTAAATACTAATACCATATTTACAAGTTTAATTTTTTTAATTAAATAAATATTTTTTTATTTTTTTGTGGATTTGTGGATTTTTGCGGATTTACAAAAGTAAATCCATATCCAATCCATCGATTGAGAATTTTTAAATTTTCAATCCAATCCAATTTACCAATCCACAGATCGGATTTTTGGGATCGAATTTCTACGGATCGGACGGATTGAGTGGATCAGATTAGATTTTGAACACCCTTAATTCCAGTAGATGCGAATTGGGTCTTGGCGATGTTTTGGCGAAGATTGCAGTTTTGTGTGGCAGCTTTCTGTACATTTTTTAGTGGCATCAAAGAAGGCATTTTGTTGCCTTTCTATATTGGGGGCTTCAATAGTGGCCATCGGAAATTGAATTAGTGGTGGGGGGGGGGGGGTAGTGATTGCCACGAGTGGTGGGCATTGTGCTAGGGGTGGCAAAAATATCCACTCGGCCCGAACCTACATTGTACACGGGCCATTACCTAGCCCGAGTATGAAGGTGGGCCGATCTTGTGTATCACGTGATAAATCCAGAATTCGGATTTTATTAAAAAAGTTATAAAATAATATATTTATGTTTATTTAACTCATATATTACACATATAAATTTTAAAATACTTAAATTTTATAATTTTAGCTCAAATTTCATTAAAATAAATTTAAAACTTATAAAATTACTAAAAAAATATATTATTATATTAAAAAATATAAAATTCAGGTACCTTAATTAAAACTAGGCTCGGGTTCGGGCTTTGCAATACCTGGACTTGAACGCGGGTTTCACCAACCTTGCTTTGTGCTCAAGTTTGGGAATTTGTACACGACCCGTTTCTTCATGTCTATTGATATTTGTTTATTTATTTTGTTTTGTTGCTTTTCCGACCATAATTGTTGAGCTTTATGGGCTTTTTGTCTAATTCCCCACAAATGGCGTGAATTGTTGATATTAAAATTTAAATTGACAATAAGAATTGGGAAATAATTGTTTTGAAAAATAGGTTGTGAGAGAATTCAATATCTTAGGAATTGCTATTGTTGATTTATTTTTTTTATTACTTTTCAACCATTGCTATTGAGTTCTTTAGGCTTTTAGTTTCATTCCCATAGACGGAACCAAAAATTTGGATCAACAATAAAAGTTAAGAAAGAGTTATTTTACTTAGAGAAGAAGCTGTGAGATAACTTGATTTCTTAGGAATTGCTATAATTGAGAGTGAAAAGATAAGTGATCATAATTCTACAAAACAAAAATCTACAAGGAATCGTCAGGGGTGTTATTGGTATGGACCCTTTGATACTTAAGTTGGAGATCGAGGGTGTTATCGGCATAAACCCTTCGATGTTCAATGCTTAAGTCAATGATCCAAAATAGCACAATAACAAATAAATGATTAGAGATAGAAAAGAGAGTATGAAAAAGGCTTGGCCCATCCAATATACCTATTTCTCTATATTCTATCTTTGCGTAATGACCTTTTTATATAAGAGAAGATAATAAAAAATATAGTTAAGACAAGAAAATTTATCTCTTGAAGAATTTGAGTTTGGATAGAATTACGACTTTTATTGTTTAATCCTATTTAAATTAGGACATGTTATTAGATGTGGGTACTTTGGCTCGAGCTCCTTTATGTCATCATGTCAAGTTTGATAAAAATATGGGTATAACAATATTCATTTGTGTCCTTTCAATTAATTTTTACAAAGGTTTTCCGCTAATGGTCTTTAAACAAATGCTTTAATTTTTACAAAGGTGTCCCATGATATAGAATTAAGACTGCATGTCACTTACACCTGGGCCAAGGTATTTGAACTTGTAAATTTTTGGTAGGAAGAAGAGCTTTACTTATATGTATTTAGTATTTTTTCAAACCATACTTCTTTTGCACCTATGGTTCTGTTTTGCTTGCAATTTCATATCGATTGGAAAATACATATTGGATGAATTAAATAGTTTCAATGCTATTTTCCGGAGAAAACAGGATACAACCGGAGAAATGATCAGGAAAATGGAGATCAAAACGAAGACCTAGAGCTACCACTGTTTAAGTTAGCTACAATTGCTAATGCCACCGGTAACTTTTCAATCAACAACAAGCTTGGAGAAGGTGGCTTTGGACCTGTATACAAGGTAAAATTGCAACACGCTAGTGAAATGATCCCAAGAATTAAGTTCTTATTTTACTCAGGACAGCATAACTAATTTCTCATATATTTTTTCAGGGCATACTAGCGGATGGACAGGAAATTGCGGTTAAAAAGGCTTTCCAAGATTTCAGAGCAAGGATTGAAGGAGTTGAAGAATGAAGTTACACTATTTTCAAATTACAGCACCGAAATCTTGTAAAGCTTCTTGGCTGCTGCATTCAAGGAGAGGAGAAGCTGTTGATTTATGAATTCATGCTGAACAAAAGCCTCGACTCTTTCATTTTTGGTTCGGATGCCTCTAAACCTTACAACTTTCAGCTAGCGTTTGCCTTGATTATGGGCGTTTATTATAATCTAGCAAAGTCTTTTTCTATTTTTTTCTTCTTTTAAGGAAAATTCAAGCTGGGAATTGTACTAACCTCAACATCATACTTTCTAGATCAAACAAGACGTACCCTATTAGATTGGTCCATGCGTTTCAATATTATTTGTGGGACTGCTAGGGGCCTTCTCTACCTTCATCAAGATTCTAGGTTGAGAATTATACATCGAGATCTAAAAGCAAGCAATGTGTTACTTGATCAGGATATGAACCCAAAAATTTCTGATTTTGGCTTGGCCAGAACTTTTGCTGGAGACGAGACAGAAGGAAACACAAATAGGAGTGGTTGGAACGTAGTAGTATTTCCTTTCATGTGATCTTTACAATTCACTTGCACTGATTAATGAAAATTAACTTACATATTTTAATCCTCTGAAGTGGTTATATGGCACCGGAATATGCTAGTGATGGGCAATTCTCAGTAAAATCTGATGTCTTCAGCTTTGGAATTTTATTGCTAGAGATAGTAAGTGGAAAGAGAAATGAGATTTTACCATTCAGACAGCAAGCTTAACCTTATAGGACATGTAGGTAAAGCATACGAAATTTTCTGACATAGTTTAAACTGGTAAATTATAGATGACAAAGAGTTTTGATATGTTGTAGGCACATGAAGTTGTGGAACAAAGGCACCTTCACAATAATCGATGCGTGTATTCAAGACTCATGTAATTTTTCTGAAGTGGTACGTGCATCCACATCGGTTTGTTATGTGTGCAACAGCATCCACAGGATAGGCCATGCATGCCCTCAGTGATTTTGATGTTGGGCAGTGAGACTTTGTTGTCTCAGCCAAAAGCAGAAGCCTGGTTACTTAGCGCACAGGAAATCTACCAGACCAGATTCTTCATCAAGCATGCCTGGATCATCTTCCAGTAATACAATTACGATATCTGAGTTGGAGGGTCGGTAGACGATCGATTAGTAGTAAAATGCCTTATTCTACATTTTTAAGAACAAAATCAGTGATGTTTCAACCAAATGGAAAGTTGAGATAAATGATTGAATAAAAAATGATGAGAATCATCCAATGATGTAGTATATGCATGTTGTGGATCTAAATATAATGTGTCCTAATGTTTATATAGAAACTATTAACTAGAGGAACAGTAAACGGTGTTGGATTGAAAAAAATAATTTGCAGGATATTGAATTAGATAACAGCAAAATGTAAGTATTGAAACTTTGATTATATAAAATGTATGCTACTACATTTATGAGAATGTCTTTGGTGCTCTTGGAGTATTGCTCTTTATCCATTCATTATTTGTCATGTGTGTATACATATCATTGTGATTGGTTGAAAACACACACATGACAGGG